>WJFB01000756.1:0-48145 GCA_009870185.1 Pygmarrhopalites habei | reverse complement strand
AATGGAACCAACGAAGGGTTCCCAGATCCAGCTGTGTGTGGAAAATTAGTTTTTACTTTGACACACCGGCACACACACAAACAAGTAGTTACTGCAGTGTTTCAAGTATTGCCCAAAAAATTGGTATATTATGGTTAAATAAAATATTTGAAAAAATGGATTTTTAGTTTCGGAACCGGTTCGGAACAGAATTTTTTCGGTTCGGAATTTGGGCCGTTCGGAACCGATTCGGACCCGGAATATTCCGGTTCCGATCGAAGCACTAATTGAGACTCTTCGTCAAATGGATGAAGAATACTCAGCAAAGAAGTCAAGGCTTGATTGATTTCTCTTTCATGTTCGTTTTGAAATTATTTTGCTTACGAATGTCGTAAATCATCTTGTTAAATAGAAATAATAATATCTGGTGTAATTCTACACTCCACGTCTTTGAATATTCTTCACTTGTTTCTTTATACTAGTAATTTCAAGGAAAATGAACTCACCTGCCAAGTAATTGGTTGTCTTCAAATCTGAATATTGGAAGGTAGGATATTTGCTTTCCATCCATTTGACAGCCACTTCAATTAAAGTTGGAGCAAATTGTAAACTCAATCGAGCACTCCACCATTCTTTCCCTCCATACACACTACACAATTAGAAGAAACCAATTTTTGTTTGTAAAAAAAATTCACATATTTCACATGTAGTGTACTAATTAATAAAGGGCTTTCAATAAATGAAAGGAAATTTTGAGTAACTCACTCCCATAGAATCACTTCGGTACTGTCCAAAAGAACGGACCTATAACATGTCAATATATATTTCCAATATAATGTACCCAAATTTCTGAGACTGGAAAAGCGAGTGAAATATCAAAGCTTACTCTGGTGAAAGGTCTAGGAGAAAGTTGACAATGTCGGAACTTTGTCCCTTCAAAGCTAAACAAAATGCATTTTTAGCAAATAGTTTCTGTCTCCAAAATCTTCCAGTGTATAATCCTGTCGTGGAATCTCTAGAAAATAAATAAATAAATAGAATCTCAAAGATTTCTACAATCACATTCTTTTATGCCCTCTCGTAATTTGTGACCTCTGTGATTACTCACCTCTTCCATTTCACAGGGGTATCACATACTTGAACATTTTCAGACCACCGGGTTTTTGACGGATGACTGTCTAGTGGAAAATGTTCCAGCTGATAAAAAATGTCAATAGGATTATCTAATCCGTATTCTGCAAAATGAGAACACATAAAAAGTTCAAAACTAAGGTATGACTTTCTCCTCTCCTCACATTTGTTTTATTTTTTTATAAAGAATGACAACATTACCATCCAAGTAGTCTTCAAACTCTATAGCTGGAATATATTTTTGGATTTCATCAAGATTGAAAAATGTTTTCCAGCCAAAGAAATTGGAATCTCTCGTCCAATGTGATAATTGTCCCCATGGTGGTAAAACCTACACAACACATAAGACATTATCAGTTGAATATCAACCCGGATTCTTATTTAAACAATGTAAACATAAATACTGGACTAGGGTCAATATATTATAATATTATGAAAAGAAAGGGCCACTTGCAACAAAATTAAATGTTAGAAGGGATGAGGAAGGATCTGGACAGGAAGTGTGAAAGCGTTCAATCAATGACAATCAATCAAATTCACCAGAATCCATTCACTGTCATTCTTCTTCTGATTCAGTGCTTTTATAATCGGACCAATCCGTACATAAACATCTCTTCTCAAGTTAAATCCTTCTCCTCGATTCACATCATAAAGTAGGTACCTGGAGAAGAGAGAAAATACAAACAAAAAAACCACACGTGATTTTGTAACAATAAAGTTGGATCAGCTGGACAACAGTCGTTTATATAATAATGTAGTTATTCTAGGAGAGAAGAAAAAAAATTTATTATTTTTTTTCAAATTACTTTCTTGATTTTGCCGAGCAAAAACCAAACTGGCAAGGAATGTCTTTTGTACCGAAGAATGATTTTCCTTGTTGTTGTTCCTCCTCGTTGTCGTCTTGTGTCTCATCATTATTAACATATCCAGTTTTTGCAATCACGACGAGGACTATCAGGAGCAGTTGAAGCACAAATATTGTGTTAACTGATAATATTGCCATTGCAAAAAAGCAACATTTTTTACGTCAAAAAACATCTCCATCTTTTGAAAACCTTTACCACCATCAAGGTTTTTGCCTAGGGCAATTTGCCTTAGTCCCTCTCAAACATACTCTTTCTCTTTCTAAGACAGTCAGTTTGAGTGTGGACTTGAGTGAGGCAGAGACTGTGGCTCATGTGGGATGAAAATGGTTTGTTCGTGAATTAATATCGAGAATTTGAAAAATAAAAACTGTGTAGTTTTGTACAAAATAAAATAATCAGAGGATATGTCAGTCATTCTACTCTCTTGAAGAAAACTGGAACAAAAAAGTGAGCCAGAGCTTTGAACGAAGAGGGAAAATCTTTGAAGACACTTTGTTGTGGTGTGTATCAGAAAGAAGAAGGGAAAAAAATTTGATTTTCTCAAAGACTGGAGAAGTGTAAAACATTCTTTTTTTAAAAAAAATATTTTTTTCCGTTCCAAAAATATATTCTCCCCATCTCGTCGTTATTCTCTTATAGTGGTTTTTATGTTGAAAAGGTTCAAGTGCTCTCATTTATGTAAAAGTGTTGTTGTTGAATGACAAGAAAGCCGGCCTCTCTCAAAATAAAAGGTAATCATGTTTATTTGTGTCAGGTGTGTGTGTATTTCTGTAAGAATTGTCGGTTACAGAAATCTCATATCAATTCCAAATCAATATAAAATTATACACCACTTGCTCCCCTTTTGTCCTTAGACCTTCCTTTTTCTCATTCATCATTCATCATTCTCTATCATCATTTTCCAAGTATTAAATATGTATCTGATATTTCATATCGTATTCATTTCCTCCTTGAATCGGAAGAATGAATTCTTACACTTCTGTGATTTGTCTACAACTACAACATTGGTGTGGAAAAAGGACTTTTCTCCTATCCCCAATTGTTTCCCCTTAGATGTAATGAATAAAATAAAATTCAAAGCGCAGTCAAAGAGAAGAAAAATAATATCTCTCTTTCCACATTCAGATTAACATTTATGTACTTGATATTATATTAGATGGACTAACCTGTAGGATGTGGAAAAAAGATGATATTCTAATTTGAGGGCACTCAAGGAAGAATATTATTTCTACCTAGTGTACTATATTTAGGACACAGTTTGTGTCGTAAAAAATGAGTAGTTGAGAGAGTGTCAAATTTTGACTTGAAAATAGGTATATGAGGAAAATTATGGTCAGGATATTTAGATAAGGTTGTGTCGTCGTCATCGGGTGGTGTGCACTTATATAGTACATACACACACACTGTGTACATTAGGTATTTCTACCGTGGGTTTACCAGTCACATATTTCTCACAAATTCAATATTTCACATCCGGCGTGCTAAAATAAAACAGGAAAGTATTTTTTAGCCGTGTGTGTGTGTTCCCTCGTCCAGTCAATTTCTTGAATACATATACTTAACTTGGATTTTAAAGAACAGACCCTGGTTTGTGTACACTTTTGAGAGTCATCCTCGTGTGTCTAGGTGTGTGTACTATGTGTAAGGTACAGTGTTTTTTCTCTGTCTTCAAAAGTTATGAAAGTTACGTGTTCAGGGAAAATATAGATGATATACAAAATAATACAGCTTTTGTCCTCTTTATATTATAGTTATGACAGGGATTTTCCTTTTTTTCGCACACAAACTTTCATCCATATATAGTATCTACATACCTAATTTATACTTCATTCCATCCTAGGTGTACCATACATTATGTATGCTACATAACCATTAGTTGTGTAAAAAGGACAGGGAAAACAAAGGCTTTCAAATATTTGACGGCATATTAAGATAACAAAAAACAAAAAAATGTTTCAAAAACATGTCTACAGAGACAGTCGACACACACACACCATAAGTAGAAATTTCAGTTCGATTTTTCGGATCTTTATTTTTTTCTACGTTGAGAGTAGCACCAGAGTTGCTGACATGACAATGAGATTGTGAGTTGATATCAGAAATGATCGATAATTTCATGTATAGTACAGTATCAAAGTGTTTCGCAAAATAGCTGGCTCCTATATTAATTATATTTTGTGTGTATCATATTTCTCATTGTAAATGTGTGTTTGTGTGTGTGGCAGTCCTTTGTGTATGTGTCACTTTGTGGATTTATGTGGTTTTATGTTTATACTTCCTCTTCTACTCGATATAACTTTCATCATTTGTTCACCAACGAAATGAGTGTGTGTGTTTGTGTGTGGGATACATTTAAATAATATGAAAACCACGGAGTAACCTTTTGTCGTTGACTTTTGTGTGTCACATACAACTAACATGAAACTTTATAATTTTCGTATAAATATTTGTGGATTTTTACGAGTCCTGACAGTCTCCTGTGTGTGTCATACCTCACTCTGTGTGCGTTACACTATGTTAAACTTTTCTCTTTTGGTCAATTTGACGATGAAATTGGGTGGGTATAAAAAGAGAAGTGACTAGTGTGTGTGTTTATTGGTGTGTGTTCATGTTGGAGTGCTTGATGTTACAGCTCTAAATGACTTCAAAGTCAATACTTTTGACCACACTGTGTAGAGAAATTAATAATTATGATATGACTTCATCCCCAGTATCGAATATGAGAGGAGACAGTACCCTGTGTCGTCACATCCTATTTAAGCCCTAATTTCCTGTAAGCTAGATTGAAAATTGGTAGTAGTGATGTTGTACAAAATGAGTGTTTTTATCTGTGTGTGTGTGTGCTTCCTTGTGTACAACAAACTTCACTTGTGGCAGAGCTCAGTCACAGTTAATAAATTGCAGTTCAGAACGGTGTCTCTTTCCTGTCCTGCCATTAAGTGTGTGTACGCTCGTGTTTGTCAATATTGTCTCATGTTATCCCTTCACGTTCAAAGCCATGTCTTGGACATTATGATTAACCAGTAAAGAGTAAAAGAATCCGATTGTTAGCTCACTGAAACACGTACATGCACATGGCACTGAAACTACTGTACTAAAATAGGATGTATCATTCATTTTAGTCCAGTATGTATGAAGTATGAAGAAGTGTTTAAGGTATCCTCCTGATCACGTCAAAAATCTATCTACCTTACCAAGCAACATATGTCTAATTATCGTCAAGTAGGTTTAGGGATACTCAATATGGTTTAGTTATTTTTGAACTAAATCCATGATTGGTAGGGATGGAGAATGTGTAGTACTTTACATACGTAATGTATGTATTACATAAATTGTTACATAAAATTCAAACATGTTTTGGTATACTTGAAGAGATTCCCAGTAAAAAGTAATTTCTTCCTGATTTCACCTCTCCTCCTCTTTAGTACATGTTTCTAATAACAAGAACAAAATGAAGGCTGCTTCTGTTTTGTCAATCTCTCTCTCCTCTTCTTGGGTTGAGTGAATTCTGAATAAGTCATTCAGCTTCCCAGAGAATTTGTGTCTACTCTACTCTACCTCGTGTACAGTGAGTACATTAACTAGGATGATGATGCCGTTTGGTATGTATACCTATGTCAGAGTAAACTTACTGACAAGGAGTCAGTAGCAATTATTATGTTCACTAGTGTAGTTGTATACAAATTCCCGTCGTCACACAATCTGCGCTGTACCCACATACACACACATATACACTTAATAAGTTCTGTGCACAAATTTCTGTGTATTCTTTCGGCCGACAATAACAGTTCATAATTATTGTCCATGTAACTTACCTTGAAACTAGCCGTTTCAATAGGCATAGTTCGCATATCCGCCATCATGATGATGATGTGTACATAGTACATAGTATGTACTACATAGGTACATACTAATACACAGTACCATCATGCCTGTACCAGAGAAGTACGAATAATGCTGAGAATCGCAGGAACAATAATAATAATTACCCTTGAACTTGAAAATGAGTAGAACTGTTGCATATTGTAACTATTATTTACAGCAAGCATGGCTTGTTTTCCTCCACATTCCCTACTACATAGTATTCTGAATTACGTACATGTCAATCCAGCCTTATTTACAATAATAATATTATAGCAGTGTGTGTAGTAAGATATGAGAAGTTGAATGCTTCTTCCAACTTAATCGGTCTGTAATAATGGATATTTTGTTCCCCTCTCTCCCCCTCTCAATGTCCACCACTCTCCTTTTATAATATTACCCCTACCTGTTGTGTGTGTGTGTAGTACGTTACATGAGTGAGAGTTTGTGTGTGTATAATATACATACAGACTGAAGTGCAAGGTCAAACAAACCTTTCAACGTGAAAACGATTATCACTACACACACATACACTCACCAGCAGTAGCTTTTGCAGAGCAGTTCATTCGATTACAGTGACAGGCCTTACCAATTTTTACACGCAAGGATCTATGTTGCATGAGCACCAAACGGTACAACAACACATACGCCACACACACACACACTCACTCCCTCGTAAACATAATAATTCCAAGGTGCTGTGATAATCTTATGTAATCTTTTACATGGTTGTTACATTTACCATTATGTAGTCAGTTCCAGAGTAGAGTAGACAACCATCTTTCTTCCACGGACATAAATGTCAGATTTAAATGAACCTGCACACACAAATGGAGATCTGATCGATCTCCCCATATATTCTAAGTGATTATTTAATACCATGAAAAAAATATGACTTTCAAAATAACAATAATGTATTCCAAAAGTTATGAAAGTCCTTTACATGCAGGCACGAGTTTAAAGGATATCTGTCGACAAATAATTTGTGATTTGTTCACATCAGATCAAGTACAGTGTGAGTCGTGGACAGGGTAAATATTGAGAAATGGTCAAAATGATAAATGAGTTTTATTGTTTACTTTGAAAAGCTAGTAGTGCAGAAATATATTTCTTGAGAAAAAGGCAACTTTGAGAATCTCAAGTAAAGAATAACAGGAAAAATTTGAACGTAATATACTCATACTTATTAGATTACCCACACGTAGACAATACCCATTATAATACAAGGTTTACAGTCGGACTGACGGGGGGAGTGTGAAAAGAAAAAAGAGAAGAGACAGACACGTACTGACCTTCCGAGTACACAGTGTCAACGTCGTCGTCGTTTTTATGGTGTTGGTGTGTACTACATGGATGGAGTAGAGTACGGACGTCTGACAGAGAAAAGAAAAGAGGGAGAGGGAAAACTGTGAAAGTTTTATTGAGGTGCTTACAAGTTGAAGGGAGGTAGTAAAATATGAGTACACATCCACACACACACACACACAAAGCATCCACGTCCACACATACAGTAGTGGAGGGGGGCGGGTGTCTGCTCGACGTCAGCTATTTTTTTTGTCTTTGGAATGTCATCCATCATCTGATCGATCTTGGAGCAGGTTTTCAGTCTGCCAACAAAAACCAATGAAGGAAGAAAAAGGAATCCCGAGTATTGTGTGTATGTGTAGAAAGGAAGAGATATGTTAGAAGTGGTGTGTATAATGAAAGTTGTTGCTGGTGGATTTCAATTATTTTTTTCCTTCCATAATCATATTATATGAACAAGGGGGGCTGCTGGAGGTTAAACAAGACGAGATGCTGACTGAGTGATGGGGAGAATTTTAGTCAGTGTCTTGACAAGAGAGAGAAAGAGGAGGAGAAGGATGAGAGTGAGTGAAATGTCAAAGTCGAGATGGGAGGAGAAAGATGGGAATGTCGAAGATGAGGATTGTGAGCATGCCATCCTCGTCTTGATTATTTTATCTTGTATCCATCCCGAGAACACAACAGTAGTCCTACAGCATACACTACTTCTTCCTTTTTGCCCACCCAGAGAGAGAGAGAGAGAGCAAATTCAATTTGGCTTTCATTTGCTGCATGTTTTGCGGGGAAGTACCTAATAACGTCGTTAGCGCCCTAGCATTACATTCCGAACACATACAAATACACAGAGAAAATATACAGAGACACAGACAGAGTGAAGAAGAGACTCGTATTTATGATCTGTATGTCATGGTTCGTATTTTGAGTCCGCATGTAGGTCCAGTAATGTATATAACATTATGCCTACTGTGTGTGCCATTATGTGTAAACTTTGGAGAGAGCCTCTCTCCCTCTCTCTCCTTCTTTTTGCTGCTCTCCATGTTAGTTTTCTGCAAATATTTAGGAATCATGCATGTTGAAGGAGGGAGGGAGGAGGAGAGTGTCTAGGTCCAAGAGGAAGAGAGAGAGTGAGAAAATAATTTAAGAGTGTGTATATTAATGTACATACAAGCCGCATGTATCCAACCTTGTCTCTCTGTGAGTGTGTGTACTTGTTTTTTGAAAACTCAAAGACTCCACAGCACCAGTCATGGTTTGGTAGATTTAAAGGCTTGTAGACCCCAGTACGTGCATGCTATAATCCTTACGGCACAAGTTTAAATCATTTCTGCTTCTTCTTCTTCATCTGGATTTAGATGTTGGCACGTTATATTATAAAAAGAGGAGGAGAAGCAAAATTTCAGAATACTCCCTGCAGTGCAAGTTGCCATGCATGGCTCAGTAGTTTTCTGTTTTAACTCTTCTTCTGGTTTTTGGGAATTTCCCACACACACACGCACACACATGGATAAAAAGACGGAGAGAGAGAGAGAGAGAGAGAGGTTCCATCGGTGATTTCTGTCTTGCGATATATTATGTATTGGTGAGATACAGAGAGAAAATATGGTGTGTGTGTGTGCTGTACATGTATAAATATGTAGGTGCAGTGAGATGTATCCATTTTTATAGTGTCAGTTTCTTCTTGCCTCATTATCATGTTCAAATAAATAGTGTTGGTTTTCTGTTCGACGTATGAATGCAAGAAGGAAGCTACTTTTCACTCTCCCCGTACCACTCTCTCTCTCTCTCTCTCGTTCTCTCCTTTTTTGTTATTTCTTTTCTCTTTGGCTTGTGCAGGAGCGCGTTAGGCGTATCATACGTTTCTAAGAGGTTTCTCCACTCCCTTTCTCTCCTTGGTGTACTTATTGAGTGAGTGAAGATATACGTAGAATGCAGAGAGAGCTAAAAGTTCTAAAGTATAACCAAACAGAGACACAAGCACGGAGAAAGGGAAAGAGGAGAGAAAGATAGACAGACACACGTTGTATGCACATTCTGTTAGAAGGATGAAGTATGGTGAGGAAGGTAGATGAAGCTACTTTGTAAATTGCAATAGCATTATCATTACTTTTGTTCACTGAAGAAAAGGCACATCCGAAAAAGTTTATCTCTTCTCTTCAGCTCCTTTCCCTCTTTTTCTTCCCTTTCCTCTTCCTCTCCAACTGAACTCACATGTAGGATTCTGAGTTGTGAGGTTCCAGAGAGGAAAAGAGGAGATGGAGAAGAATAGCTTTACAACATAATGCGTATCACACATATATACAATTTCCTCGTTTAAGAACTGTGATTTGGACGAATGAAAAAGGCATGAGAAAAGGAGGAGGAAGAGGGTTTGAGAAGAAGAAAGTTATATATTATGTATGTATAGTGGAGTGGAGTAGTATGTAGTGCAGTAAGTAAGGAGTGTGCCCAAAGCATGTCATTAGGGTTTAATGAAAACTTATTTCCTGCTATGTATCCCTCACTCTCATATTTTTTCCTTGTCTTTCTCCTTCTTTACTACATCATATGATGGTCTGGTATATGATGTGTATCTGTGTTCCAGTGTAGTTTTTGCGTGTGCTAAATTATGAAAAATATATGCACTATGTCAATAGAACTTGGTCACACAGAGAAATTATAGTTTGGGACATTTATGACAGACTTTTTCTATTTATCTAAGGATGTAGGGGTCTAAGGTTTTTCCGTGTCAATATGTATCTCCGTGTGAAGGATCTTGTTTGTATATATGCAAAATCTTGTGTACACTCTTTATATTCTTGAAAAATTGTCGAGAAAACCTTCCTTCTCCCTTCTCTCTTTCTTCACCTTTCCCCATTCTACAAATGGCCAACGCATTAGTTACGGCATGTAGGTTTAGCCCAAAGGAGTTTCAAATTGTAAGCGTCAGTTATAGGAAATACAATTTAAGTACGGAGAGAGTGAAATCTAATTGAATTGTTCCCCTGGAGGAGGGTGTCTCTGCAACAATTCCATCACCGGAAATTAAAATTGAAATCCAAAGGCTTCACAGACAAGGATACGGACGTACTTACACACATGCCATATTACACGCCCTTTGGGGAGAGAGAGGATGTAACGTAATAGAACTTTTAAACTTGATTCCTTCAACCTTATTCAAAGTGTCATTAAAGTAGTACAAATTTGATGATGACGACAAAATTTCAATTTCTCTTGTATGTATTCCTTCTTTTTTCCCCCTCTCTCCCTCGTTTCATTCTCCTGGAAATCAGACGGAATGATTTCCCAATCTCCTTGCCTCATTCAAGATTATAGTACACAACATACTGTCTACACGTAGTAAATTGAAAAGTATACATTAGACATGGAAAATGATTATTTTAGTACATGTGAAGTCAAAGTGAAAGCTGGAGAGTGTAATTTTGTCTACTTTTCTCTGTGTAGACGGATGTACGTAGAAGGAGGTTGAGAAGGAGATCATGGATTTCCTTCTCTAACATAACAGTATAATTACATAATAATGAATTTAAGGACGTAGCTACAGAACTAAGTAGAGAAAATACAATTATAACTAGTCTCAATCTTACATAACGAGAGTCTTTTGAGAACATGAAGAGGAAGACTGACGGAATTGTGTGTGTGTGCTTCATGCACAGAGATTTGTGAAGATGAGACTTTCAGGGTTTAACTTGAGACCTCCTCTATATAGTTACTCTTCACATAGTCACACACACACGCACTCACTCTGACTATCTTCAATTTAATATGTACAGAAATGAGTTGAAAATTCTTAATTGAAGTTAGAATAGAGTGTCTAATATAGTTATATATTATACGAGGCCTGACATGTAATGACATAGGGGAGAGGTAAATGGGAGTTGGGGACCGACCTGAGGAAGCGACTTACAAAATCGTCTTCGTCATCCTCGTCCCCGTCTTCTCGTCCGGAGAAAGGAAAAGGGAAAAGGTTACTCAGGTAGAATAGGTAGTTTCTTCATTGAAGGAAAATTCAATAATCGTCAGTATCTATGGATTCCATCTACCTCTCTTACCTCTCCCAAGCACACACGCACATACGTACACTCATCCTGAGACTATAATAATAAATATAAGGGAAAGGTGATTGGAGGGGAGAGGGGTCTGTAAGTACACAGTTACATACCTACATAACATACATGGTATGTTTGTGAAAGGTGTGTGTGTACTGTGTGTGTACCTTATGTAGGAGTACGTATAGAGAGAAAGTTATATCAGACGAAAAAAATGTCTGCTCCTTCAATGAGGATGAGAAACAATGCGTCCGCGGCCCAGGAAGCTTAAATCTACCATCCATGTAATATGAAGGGAGGGAAGTAGTCGTAGTTCTTAATTGCAACCTTTCATTTTCTCAAAGTTGAGTTTTTTTTCATCATCAAGGCGTCAAGAGAATATAAAAGAGAATGAGGATAGAGTGAGAAAGTAGGAGTGAAATTATGTGTGTGTGTGTTTGACTTGGTCTTCAAGATCCGTTCGGAAATTTGATTTGAGGTTTGAGCCATTCTTTATATTGCTCACGTGAACCTGAGTGCTTTTGCATTGTCACTGGCGATAAACGAATTGTCTTATATAAACTTCAAAATGTAATGGAATCAAAATTGAAAATTTCCTCTCAGGTCATTCTTCTTTTCTCTTCTTTCTTTACAAACAAAGAGGGGGGAAAAGGGAGAGGAAATCAAAATAGTGAACTCAAGACTAGACTTCCTTTCTCCCTTACGCTCGAGAGAGAAAGCGGTGAAAGGGAAAGCGAAAGTCAGGAAGAGTTTTCTGCTTCTCTCTCTCCTCACTGAAGTTTGTTTGGATGTGCGTATTTTTTATTAGATTTATGTTATTTTAAGCAAGATATGGAGGAAAGCTTGTTATTTTTGACATATGTATTTTTTTCTTTCTTGTTCATTGTGTGAAAAATATTGACTTGTCTTGTTCGAAAATATTTTCTTGTATAATAAAAATACGGAGTGATTCCTGACCTCAAAAATTCCAGATAAAATTCATAATCATATGGGAAAAAAGGTTTTCCTCTCCCAAAAGCCTCGTATCCTAGTCTTGTACTTTGGTCTTGGATAATTTTACGGTTTTTGAAAATTATAATGCTATAAAACCTTTTGGAAATGGGAAAGGATTGCTACGATCCAGGGCAGGATCAGGGTTAGTGTACTACATATAAGGAGCTTAAACTGTGCAAATGTGTGTGTGTGTGCTTCGACGGGGATGTACTGAGAGAGGAATGGAGGGATAGGAGAGGAAGAGAGAGACTTTCAATTTTTGTTAATGGAAGCAAAGTGGAATCTTTTATTTCTGTAGGCGTTGAATTTGAAATTCAAGGTGAAGATGGGTATCATTCAATGTATGTGTGAGTGTAGTGTGTACACTTTGTAGAACCAGGAGAATGCTTTTAATGTAATAGGCACTTGGAAATCTCTAAAGCCAGCATCCTATATCTTCTTCTCCTCCCGGGGAAGGGACGACGAAAGCAAATTCACACACACGACACGACGCGCGTGTACTCTTGCAAAGAAATCGCAAATAGTGGAAAGAAAGAGAGAGAGAGTAGGATTGGGAGAGGGGAAGAGGGGGGGGGGGGTCAATTTCAAATAATATGTATTATTGCATTGTATTGTTTATACGCACAGACTCCAGGGGAGAGAAAGAAGGAGTGTGCACATCCATTTTATATTAGGTCTCATGTTGTACAATACGTATTCATTTATATATCTGTCTGTGTATTATGTATGGAGTATTTCCAAATATTGGCATATACAATATACATATATAGCTATGCATTATTTAGTCGTTTGGATGTCGGCCCATGCTATTTGTACAAAACTGGAGAGAGGAAAAGAGAGTATGTGTGTTTCTATATAGTTGTTCTTCGTCCGTTGTATTGTGATAGGGGACGGGGTGACGCCAAGAAAACAGAGGAAAGAGAGTACAATGCTCTTGGATAGTTGTCCACGTTTTTACTTACACTGTATTGTACAATATATACTGTGCTATAGAGAGTTACGTATACACACACAAATTTAGTATGTAACGCATTGTCACGTCGATCTTCTCTCTCTTCTTCTTCTTCCTAAAGCCATTGGATTTATTCGCATCCGAGTGGCTGCCCAAATCAGCCAAGCTCTCAATGTTCTTTTTTATTTATGGAAATCATAATGCTTGATGTGATGTAGGGAGATAAGGTATATTTTCCTGCTTCTGCTCCTATATCACAAGTAAAGGGTTTATCGCTGAACACACACAGTGAGGAAGGTATTTGTGAAAGGTTCCGAACACACACACACCCCCAGACACACCGTACTGTGCAGTATGTTTTTTGTCGTGGTTGAAAGATCTCACTTTCTCTCTTTCTTTCTCGAGTTGGTGGGAAAGGTACATTGAGAAATAAAGCTACAGTGTGTTGTACCCAGAACAGGAAGGAAAGAAAGAAGGGCGTGTAGGTATGGAATTTTATGAAAAATGAGACTTGAGAAAAAGCCAGTTTCGTACATACAGACAGACAAAGGGGGTAGTAGACGGTTGTTTATGTCAGGACAACAACGTCTTTTCTTGTTGTAGTCAGTCGTCGTCGTTGTCATCGTTGTGTGTGGCTCTCTCCGCCCTTTGTTGTGTGTGAGCCATGGCTTGTGACCAGATAACTTTGTTGTATGTCTCGACGGCGCCAGGAACATCAGATATCAAATAATAATGTTTTGTTTACGAATTGTCAGGTTAGGGCCTGAGAAATGTGTGTGAGTGTGTGTGTGTGTCGAGTCGGGTCAACAGATATGTGAGTTAATGTGTTTGCAATTTTTTTCTCTCTCTCTCTCTCTCCCACTTTCTCCAACTTTCTCTTGTATGATTTTAGATTGTGGGGGGTATTGATTTTTTTGAAGATAAAAAAAATATTGTACTTTATACCCTCTTATGGTCTCTTCTTCTTTTCCTCTCCTCTTCTTTCTCTTTCTCCACTCTCGACTTGAGCTAACAGATTGCCATTGTGGGTATGTGTAGTCTTGAATTTAAGCTCCTTTCAATCTTCCCGTTCATCTTTCTTAGACCTGCCGTCCCAATTTAACTTAAATCATGAGCTGGTACTCTCCGTGGTGTCTGCACTTATATCCTACTTGGCCAGGGCAAAGTGGAGTATTAGCGAGTTATATTGTATGACCATGGTCCAGTCTTTGGTTTTGAGCTTGATTTCGTTTTCTACACTTGTTCCCTCTCTCTACACTTATATATCTATATAGTTACAATGGTTCAAATTGGGATTTCCGTTGGACTTGGGGGGGGGGGAGTAATATCTAGACATCATATGCCCACTATAGATATAGGAAGAAAGTACTGCAGTATATATATAGACACAAGTGTGTGAACAAAGTGATGGAAAGTACATAAGGCAATGTGGAGAGAAACCAGAGCACGATGTATACCTTTCTCCCACTTTCCTTCCTTCCTCCTTTCTTTCCCCCTCTCTATTTTCACTCCGTACTCCTTGGTATTTTTCTCTCTGTCTGTGTGTCTCCTGCTCTTTTCTTCTCCGACTGTCTTCCTATGTATGTCATGACTTTGACTCCTTCCCTCTCTCTGTCTCTCTCTCACACACACACACATTGTTCCGTCAAAGTAGGTATGGTATAAGTATGAAAGAGTCGAGGCTATTATAATAGAGATAGTACAGACAACTACTAGGAGAAGAGGAGGTATATTATCTCTCTGATAGTTTATTGGAATATGTTCCTCCTTTGATATATACGGATAGAGACGACTACTCCCTTCAGTCCTTCCTTCAGTTCAGTCACTTACTCTTACTCCGGTTTCTCCCTTGTTCCATGCCAGGATGAAAGTACATAATTCAGAGAGAGTTTTTTTGATATTTCACGTTTCAATTGAGTAAACGTACAGGGAGAGGGGAGAAAGAGAATTGTGAACTGAAAAGAGAAGTGGAAAAACATTTTTTCTCTCTTTCTTCACCATCTTCCTATTCTGTAAAGCAGGGAAATAAAGAGAGAAAAGTACGAGAGGGACTACGAAATGAAATAGAAAAATGTATGATGTATGTCTATAGATAGGAGATAGGTACATGCACGTATTCAAGAGTTTTTCATGTTCAACATTCTACTATACTTTCTCTCCATTCACGCTCCAAGCTTTCTCTCTCTCTCTCTCTCTCCATCTCTCTTTCTGTACTTTGTACTTAAAGGACATGCAGACAGCGTATTATACACGCTGTTATAGTTAAATTGAATATGAACTTGCTGTGAGTTGTGCTGTACTGACCAGGGTACAAGATATATAAAGAGAAAGAGAGTTTCGTTGTGAAAAGAAAGCAAGAGCGTCTGTGTGTAGAGGGGACGACCACATGCGTATGTAATTTCTGTCTCTCTCTCTTTTCTCCCCTTATTACACTCTGACTGACTTGAGTATGTACAGGGAGAAAGGAGAAAGGGGAAAAAAACGTTCCATAAAGAGATTGCTTCCAATCACTAAATTGTAGTTGACATGAATGTACGGTGAATGTGCTGTATTCATTCGTGAAGAGTCGTGCTTCCGTGTTTAAATTTTCCATGTTTGAGGAGGACCCACCAACCAGCATGGTTGTGTGTCGTGTGTATGTGTGTGTGTAACTTTTGAGGTGAAAAGCAATTTTCTACACACTATATAAAACTATTAAATGGATAAGGAGATGAGATGAGATGGGGTTCTGCTCCTATTAATTATTCCCCAACGACGAAATGACTACACATTCATCTCCTCCTCATTCACATATTGTTCATTTTCATTGTGCTGAGGAGGAGATTGATGATGATATGAAGAAACCTGTGTAATCTCCAATCCTTTCCCTTCCATTCTGATGGTTGCGTGAGTGAGTGTGTGAAAAGTTTGTATATGGCAAATGGATGATGATACTTTTACTGCAGTTTTTGGTGTAATGACCTATCTTCAGTTAAGAGTCTAGTATACCTTTAGCCTAATTTTATTGAAGTTTGAGAAAATTAAAACGATGTAAAAAAGTAAGGCAACTAGTCTTTTCCCTCCGTGTGTGTGTGTTGAGGGTGTGTGTAGAGCATTTATACTTGTAACGGCTCAATATAATTGGATGATGATGAATCATGAGCTTTATAACTTTGTTTTATGGTGAAAAATCTCTGCTTTATTGTTTCTCACCGGATATAGTTTACTCTGGGTTGTTTGAACTGGAATCTCTCTCTCTTTTTTCTCCCTCTCTCTGCTATGTATTCATTCCCGTTCTCTAACTCTCTTTTGTCTGTGTTTGAAGGTGAGGGAGAGTAATATGGTATCGACCCCCTGCCGCCACTGTTCCCGCACAGACCTCTACCCGTGTATCCGAATCCATACTATTACAGCCATCAGCCCTTGTGGAGTACAATTCTAGACAAACAGTGAAATTGGGTTTCAGTTGGAGGAATTCTACAGAGAGCAGACCAGGGGAGGGAGGGAGAGGTCCTATACTGTCACATCAACCTACTTACCCGAAGCACAATCATTATTGACTCTTGTAAAGTCTCTGGAGAGCCGGGGCACGAAGGCGGAAAATGGAAGACAACAACAGCAAACGACAGGGAACACGGGTATTCAAGAAAAGTTCACCTAATGGCAAGGTAAAGCCCTAATGAAGGACTCTTTTAACTACTCTCCTACATAATTCACACCCACATCCACTATCATGTCCAAGTGTGTGCATGTGTGTGTGTGTACATCCAGATGATACGGCGTCGTCAAATAAATTGTGTCACTCACACTGTACACACAATGCGTAGTCAAAAAGGGGAAACATTTATAGCATATCAAGTCAATATCATTAATTTCATTTCAATAGAGTACACAATGCAATACATGTTGTACATACCTATATAATATTCTAAAAAAATATTTTTAAAATTTATTCTTCATATTTTTTTTGTCTACTTCAGATAACTGTCTACCTTGGTAAACGAGATTTTGTCGACCACTTAACGCATGTTGATCCTATTGGTAAGTTTACATTTTGAAAACTTTTTTTAGTGTGTATTAGTACATAAAAGTTTTTAATAAGCATCCAAATTACAAAGTATTAATTGTGTTGTGTTCCATGTATGGACATTCATAATACGGATTTTGATATCATATATGGATATTTTGTGGATGGTTGAACAATTTTTCTAAAATATAATTATTAGTTACGACCTGTGGGTCTATTGTTGGAGTAGGATATTGTACAAAATTATACTGAAATATAAAAGGGTTGGAAAATCAAGGGAAATTAGTTTGAACTACATAGTATTCTCCTTCGGGGACTATTCTGGCGGTATTGTGAAGCTTCCACGCCACTCTCGTCACTACCGCTTGTTGTCGTAGCCCATTCTAAAAAGGATCAAAGATAAAAAAAAGTTCTATACATGTGTACGTATAAAATATATATGCTTTGAATGGAGCACAAAGTACAAGTTGGTCATGGTTCATGATTGCTTTTTGAAAGAATTCTTTTGTAAATTATGTACGTTGACGCTAGTTCTCCCTCTCGAACTAAACGGAGTCTGTTTGGCTTATTGGTCAAAGATCTTGAGTTCCTTTCACCCGTCCCACATTTAAAGATTTTCATTTCCCACATACACACAGGGTACAAAGGAGTTGTGTGTGGAGGATGCGGTGGAAAAGCGGAGAGGAGACCATGTTGTAAATGGAATAGATGTGGAGGGCTGATATAAATGAACTAACTAAGAGGAAAAAGAGTATCACAGTATAGTGCCATTTTTGATCCTAGCTGCTGGAACTCCGGATGTGCTCAGTGTTTTCTTTACAGTGAAATGTGTATAATGTTTAAAGCTTTTTCTTGTCATCATCCTCGTCCATGGACGTTCATAGACACAGGGTCAGGGAGAATTAGCATTTTCTTTCTTTTTTGGACTGGAATGGAAGGAACGATAGAAAGCGAGAGAGAGGGAAAGAAAATTGAAGGAAAGGAGGTCAAAGGTTTCCACAGATAAGCATTTTGATGACATTGCTCCTAGAATAATAAACAGGGAGACTAGGACCACCATCATCATGCTAGTTTTCTCTATTCAATAATGTATAATAGTTTTAGTTTTCTTTGAAATTTAATGAATTTTTTCTGTCTCTCCCCCTCCCTCTTCTATTACCTTGTGTATCTGAGTAGGTATATAAATATACATACTTATAGGGGCAGAGGTTGTTACCACACACACTCTCCCTCCCTCTTTTGTAAACAAAAGTCTCTTAGAATTTGCCAATAATACATGAGAATGATTTTTTGGCGTAGGTCTCCTTTGAAGCCCAAAGTGGTTTGAGTTTGAGTGAAATCTAAGAAGTTTTCTAAACAAACATGATGATGATGAAATGTCGTATTATTATATCTATGAAGGTCTTTTGTGTGCGTCTGTGTGTGTCGTCTCCGTCTCGTCAGTCAAGATGACGACTTTACTTTTTCTCTCTTTCTCTCTCTGTTACTGCAAATGTTACAACTTCCGTTTCTAGTGTGTATGTGAGACTCTATCTTTGAAAGAAAGGATTCGACTTTCTTTTTACACACACACACACACACGTCCTTACAGTATGGAGCAATATTCTGTGTGTACGGGAGGTTCTGAACGACCCTGTGAATCTCAGTGGAACGACTTGGACTCTTGGTGACTCTTCCGACATAATGCACAGCGAGGGGATGTAGGCCAAACAAGTATTTTAAAAAAGAGTACGAATAAAAGAAGTGAATCCTTGGAAAAGAGAGTGAGGGAGAGAGATAAAGAGAGAGAGAGAATTGAATAGAAGTTGCAGCTGAGATGTTACCCTACATACAGATATATCTTCTTTTTTGGATTCCGAAAAGGTTACTTTGGTTGTATAGTACGAATGTGTCTATGCACAATACAACTTTTACCCACAAAGAAGGAGGCTGGAGCACACACACACATGTATAAAATAATAATAACTGAGAAATGAAATATTCTCTGTACATTTTATGTGGAATAATAAAAATCACAAAAAATTACTTTGTTGAGAAGTTGTGAATTGAAGAATGTGGATGTAAAATTTGATGACGATGCAGTGAACAAAATTTTGGGGAGCAAAAAAAATTGATTTTTGTTGTAATTTACCAAGAGATTTTTCCCTTCTCTCTCTTTTCCCTTCTTCCTCTTGCTTCTCTTGGCTCGCAACAGTTTCATGTATGAATATGTAGGTCATGTATAACAAGAAGCTGGGGGGTGTGTGTGTCTGTGTGTGATTCTGCTTCATTTAACCTCTAATGGAGAACTACAGTGGAGACAGGACAATGTTATGGCTTTAGATTGTATGTATAAGAGGGGCTTATGGTGGTGGTATAGACATTATACGAAAAATTGCGAGAATTTTGTTTTCGAGAGTACAGGGTGAGGAAGGGAGAATGAAACTGAACTCCCTTTTCTCTCTATGTCTGTACTTTCACATTTTGTTTCGTCAGGAACCAAGAGAAACGAATAAATTTTGAAGGAAATATGCATGTAACTTATTTTAGTACAGACTCTCAACTCTAGAATTTTATTTTCAAAAAATTAAATTGTCATAATTTGTGTTCATGGGGAAAAAGAGGGATGGGATGGTGTGACGGGTGTCCCTGTATTAGTACACATGTATTATATCCAGATCTAGAGTTGTTGGCTGGAGAATGGTAGTTTCAGAAGATGAGGCACACACTGTTGCTTACCAAAAAACCTGGACCAGTATTTTTTCCTTGACGCTGTTCTTCTCTGACTGAATTTCGCACTAGTTGCAGTTCTGTTGTGACTAACAAATGTGCGAATGTGTCTGTTGTGACGTCATCCTTTCACCAAGAATCTTGATTGTGATTAACGGCAGGAAAGGGTGGAGATGGCAAAAGGGGACCATGTATGGCTATAGAATGTGCGCTTCTCTTTCTCTCATCTTATTTGTCTCATGGAAATTGAACTTGTTTTTCTTGGAAGAAGTGAACAAGTGGGATAAAAAAATCCCAGTACTTTGGAACCATTCTGGTACCATAGTTTTAATGCATTTGACGTACAAGAAGTAGTATCACGAAAACACTAACAAAAATATGAAATAATCATAAGAAAGTAATGAAACATTCTAACTTAGAACGTATAAATCGTTATATTTATCTTATTTCGAAGTGTGTGAAAATCCATATTTCTCCTTGTCTTTCTTGGATGCATATTTTGACTCACGACTGACCATGAGAGCTCGGAGTTGAGGAGTTTTTTTCTCAATATTTGTCTACAAAAATACAAAATAAATTAATAACCATGCCAAAGAATCTAATTTGTGGATTTTGTCAGAAATTAAAATATGTACACTCACATATATCATATCTTCATCAAGACCACCTGAAGCCTCATTACACGAATCTATTGCAAAGCAATAATATGCTTGTCCATCAATACATGAATGACGACCATTGATATCCTTTGGATATGTAGCAATTATTGAGAACACCAAATTATCAACAGAGCAATCCTTCGAGGCAAAATGTCTGTATTCTGTGAAGAAAATGATATTCAAATTTTAGCCCACATTATATTTTGTGATGATTTAAATTAAGCAAAATTATTTCAGTCAATACTTACTACGATCATTATTGCGAATATCCAGTGACGTAAATTCCTCCTTCGAAATGCCTCTCCCAAGTTTCTCCTCTTCCTTTTCTCGCCCTTCTCTCAAAGTGTTGATTATACTCCTGTAACCTGCTAATCTTCTGGAAGCCGTCTGATCAACGACCATTCCAATTCCTCTTGTTCCACTAAATATACAAAACAAAACAATTATGAACAGATATCATAAATGCAAAATTAATTTAATTTTTTTAAAGAAAATTACTCACTGAGTTGCCGTGTGCTTTCGGCAAGTTATTAGGTAGTTAAGAACTCTGAAAATAAAAAATTAAAGAATCAAGTTATTAATTATTTGAAATAATTGTTTGACAATCATAAGTTGACAAAAATAAATAAGCACACTTACTCCTCTTGACAATTAGTAGTAGACTGAATGGGAAGATGATATGTGACATGACTGATAGATCCCGGGTTGCGAACGGGAATATCTACATCATCTTGAGGGCCAGAGAGTTGATTATGGAAGATTGTGCCTCTACATTGATTTGCAGGAGGTACTCCAGCCTCACTACACCAGATTGTTCCTCTTGGTAGATCTCCAGAGTGAGGGACAAATCCATCAAATGGTTCAATGTTGATCAATTGACCCATGACTCCATAGTTCGGTGTACATGATGATGACCCCAGCAAACGACCAGAACAAAACTCACTCTTGTACCCAACTGGATCTTCTCTAGCCTTCTTGATCTCTTGTCCAATTTCAATGTCCGGTTTGGGTTGTGCATCAATCCCTCGTTCCTTCAATAACTTGACATTTGCATCGTGACCCTCACTTTCCCAATGATTATACCGTGAGCTACGACAGTTAATCCTCTCTTTGCAGTCAACACAGAAGGCCCAATCCGGCTTAACACAACAGAAAAGAAAATGGTCTTGCATATTTTGTTCAGTTGAGAATCGGTCCGAACAGTCTGGCATCAAACATTTGTAAGGGAGATTTTTCAGGTGGACAGAGTCAATGTGATTTTGCAGAATTTTGGGAGCCCAAATCTTGTAGTCACAGCCATCATAAGAACATTCGTATTTCTTTGCCTTGTGTACAGCGTACATGTGGTTTGATAACTCTCCTATTAAATTTAGAAAGATAGATTAGTACTACTGTTCATTTCAATTTCTGACTTATACTGAAATAATAATAAAAAAAAAAAGTATGTCTGTAACCGTACTTGATTGTTTGAACCCCTTCCCACAACCAGGCACCTCACACCAAACAGAGTCTTCAGCCAAATGTGTGTTTAAATGAACCTTCACATTTTGCCTTCTTAAGCTCATTTGTTTACTTTACTTTGTGATCTCGGCGTCTTACTACACCCTTTGACTCGGCACTCAAAGGTATTATTGAGAATTGCTGTCTCACTGGACTTCTATATAATACGTATAAAGTATTTTAATTAAAAGGAAAAAGCACAGTGAACATTCTCAATAAAAATTTGAGTGATAAAATATCAATAATATTGTTGTACTTACAATAATTAGAGAAACTTGTTTCTCAGTCAAAGTCTCAGGTCTATTATTTCCCGTCCAAAAATCAAGTGTGCCAACATTACGACTAACGCTCTCGTCTTCCACTTCACTCTCTACTTTTTGTACTTTTGAAGGTGGGGGTTCATCATCATCCGAATCACAATCATTGTACTTATTCAGACCACTGGGTCCAGCACCGTCATCAGACTAATAAGTAAAAAATTAAAAAACATTACTCTTCTGTCATAAGAATACTGTAAATATTTAGAATTTACTTGAGAGATTCATTTTCAACAAACTACCTTTTGTTCATAATCAGACATCCGCAGCGGAGTTTTGTTGAGATCAAAATCATCCAAATTGTCATCGTCACTATTTGTACTCACAGTATTATGTTTAGGAACTACCGGAGGACTTCGCTTATCAGTCTGTCACAAATTAATTGTCCAATTACGTAGACACAACATGAAATACTATACATGTAAAATTACATCACTTAATTTAATGTATGTACATACCTTTGAGAAGAAATCCATTCCTAACAAAGTCCTGTTGTTTGACGGGTTAAAAGAGACTTTTAACCATTATGACCAGTCCACTCGCTACTCTACACAGTCTTTGTATAATACTGTATCTATTTGCACTACTTAGTCGACTTGTCAATTCAATTTACTATCATAATTTTATAAAATAAAACAAGACCAAAATGAAACGACAACCGGCACAGGTGGGCGCACTCGCGAGTTTGAGTTTCGCACTCGCATTCAATTCGGTACTCTGAGTGCCGAACTCACGAGTGCGAGTGCGAGTTCAGAGATTTTCTTGTCGGAACTCAGAGTGCGAGTGCGAGTTCCGTGAAAAATTTGGAACTCATTGGGCACTCACTATGTTAATTTGAATGTCCCGCGGCACTCATGAGTGCAGAATTCGCACTCATGAGTTCATTTTTGATGAGAACTCACGAGTCCGAGAGCGAGTTCCGGAAAAATGCCCACTTGTGACAACCGGTCTTGTTCCTGATTTAAATGCGACGTTTCGAGCGCACTCAAGGGTATCTACGGAATAAATAATATTTGTTATATTATAATAGATTCATCTAAGTATTTCTCTCTATAATTTACTGTACATAGGTATCATAAATCCGCACACAACAATGAATTGGTTTTAGGTAACCCATTGTTAAACTTATTGCAGTCTCGGAACGAGACACCGCCAGATCTAATGTTTGGAACGAAAACTGAAGAGTTCTCATTTCATTCCCTCCTCCCCCTCATCCTCCTCCTTTGTGGCAGTTCCAAAAGCCAATCCGTATTATGTCAACTGTGTCCTGAACTTGAGCACGCTTCGCTTTTACAACAGGGACAGGAAGGAAGGGAACGAAGGATTCTATGGAATAGAATTTACATCGAAACAATTTTCTTCCTGGTTCTTCATACTTGTTCTCTATCTCTCTCTCTCTCTCGGTGTGTGTATGGTGTGTGTGTGTCTGTTGGCTTGCCATCGGGTACGTGGATCCCAGAATATTTGCAAGAGTCAATACCACACGTTTTCCATTGAGCCTGCTGGTGCCTTGTCATCTTTGTCCTTTTGGTTAGAATTTGATATTAAGAAATTGTCGGATATTTTGACAGTGCAAAATGGGGTGCACACTCCGCTTTGACAGGTGATGTTGAGCAACAAAGATAAAGCTTCAAAAGTCTTGCATTTATAGTGGCTGCGGGAGTATACATTGTATGTGTGTGAGTGACGGTGTGTTTTAAACGCACTTCATCATACCCACATGGAATGTACTCACGATGGAGATGGTACACTAGGTCTCTTTTTCAATTCATTTATTTTCTGATTGACCCTGAACTTGGCTAGTGTGTAATCTGAAATCTACATGACAGGGTTACAGATTGCTTGAAATCATGGGTTGTACACTCATCCCATGTCCTTCTGTATTTGTTTGTGTGGAAAAATCTCCCTTTTGTTTCATGTGATTATGATAATGGTGGGATGGATATCATTGTGAATTTTATATTTTTCAAAATATTTTCTGTAAAAATCATGTGAGGATCGTATGGCTGGAGTAGAGGGATGGTTTACAAGGATGTCACATTAATGTAAATAAGTGTATGTATATTTTGTATGAGGGAGGTGTAATGGAAAGAAGTGTAATATATGTAAAACTATGGAATAAAGTTACGCCTTTTGGGGGTAACAGTGAACCGACACACACACATACACACACGTCCACGTACGTAGAGAGATACACGAATAATTTTGTTTGCAACATGTCGGCAGGGAAAATGGTTGGGAAAAGTAATGGTTGGGAGGGGGAGATGTAAGTGATGGTGCTACTTTGGGAAAGTTGTGCAAGGATCTGTTTCTTTCTTGATGATATTGACCGAGTAGAGTCGTAAAAGAGGGAAATTAACCCATTCGTAGTCTGTTGTCAGCCATTAATTTTATTTTTTGAAATATAGTTGTCCGTCGGGTCAAGTAATTTTGGAGTCTAACGACCTATAAGAATTCTGAGTGACACTTTCCTTGTTGCTCAAGAAGAATTAGAATTAAAATTTTGGGGTATCATTCCTTACTCTTACAATTTCTATATCTGTGAAAGAGTACCTGGTAAGAAGGGAGAGGAAAAGAAAGAGAAATGAGGGAAGGGAAGGGACTGGTGTAAGAGTAGTGGTTTTACTCAGCATTCATGCATTCGGTAGTAAAGTCCTTATAAGTCTTGTGTGGCCTACTTTCCTCCTTTTTTACTGTGGGTCTTACACATAAATGTCTTTTCTTTCTTTTTCCCTTGTCCCATGTGTGTGTGTGTGTAAAAGTTGAGCTTGTTGGTTCTTTGTGTTTCTTTGAACTTTTAACCATAGTATATTACGTCTTTTAGTTCCACCACCAAAAGTGTATGTATACACACACACGTATAAAATCTAATTTCTTGGCTCGTCTCCTTTTCCCTCCTAAGGAAAGAGGGAAAATAATTATATCAGATGATTGCCAATAGCTCATTCCCATTTTCTCGCTCTCTCTCGTTTGTACTGTACTTTTGTACTGGGACCATTTGGGGTGGGCATTAACCAGCATTTGTTTGTCATAACGTAAATCTGAATAAATTCTCTCTCTCTCTCAACTTTTGTATTATTATTGCTCTTCACATTATTTTTGTACAATATTATCGTCAGATTGTCGTCTGTAAAAGATCCATTCCTTGGCTACGTTTACACTGAGTGTGTGGGTGTGTGTTTTATTACCCACTTTAATAGTTAAACTTTGATGGAGGGAAGAGCATTGAAAATGAACTTGAGAGTCTGTGATGAAGAGGTTTAATTTTTTCAGGAGTATCATAACCAGTGTATCAATTATCCTTATTACGTGGAGGCCAAATTGGTTCAACCCTCTCCTCTCTCTTTCTCCGTCTGTGGTTGTTTGTGAAGTTGGATATAAATTGGATGTATGCAGAGGATGGATGGATGGAGAATTTGTAAGGAATTTGAGACTCAGGCGTCATCAAAAATCACTCTTTGTAAAATTAAAGTAGAGATGTAACGTGACTATATGGAGGAGGAAACGAAGGAAAGAAAATTTTTTTAGGACTTTGAGCAATAATGGGATATTACTAATGATTTGTACAGGGAGATTATATCTTCTTGAAGAACTGGGAATTTAATGTTCTTTCAATGGACTAATATAGTGTGTGTTTATGTGGGTGGTTTTCTCATCTCCAGTTTTGAGGGAATGTGTTGCTCTGATTGAAATTTTTTCCCCCTCTTTCTCTCACACGCTGTATGTGTGTGATCCACTGGCACAAACACACACAGTCCTCTTTCAGTATCTCTCTCTCTCTGCCCTTGTCTCTGTTGTTGTTGATGAACAGAAGAGGGATTTAGAATGTACAAGGGGATTTATTCATAATTATTGTTACGTTGTTAGATTAAGCCATGATATCTGATTCTCGTCAAATACAATAATAAACGTTGATGTACCCATTAATGTCTTTGACAGTTAAGTCTTGAGGCTATCTTTCTCTCGTTTACTCTCCCTCCCTCTAAAGAGGGAGAGGATGTAAGTACCCCAATAATATGCAATGTACAATGGATAAGAGTGAGGAGGGGGGCATAATTACCAAAAACAGCTACTGGGTATTTACATCTGTTTGAAAAGTACGCATTGTTCGTTGAAGATCCAGCTTTGAAGAGTTTACGATTGAATTAAAAAATGATGAAATGAGAAGAGAGTTTCATTACACGGTCCTCCTCTATTCCTGACTCTGACAGAGTATCCATTTTCAAGTTAAGTATGCGAACTACTAATTGTTGACGGAGAGAAAAGAGAGAGGAGTAGGAAAAAGTATGAAAAGTTGAACGCGTTGATTCCTGGAACACACAGTTGACAAGCCTTGTAATTTATAAAAGAGTTTTACAAGTATGGGTGGCCACGTGTATATTTTCATATACTGGTACGCTTTTACAGTACTTTTTTTGTGTGTATATCATGTCTGGCTTTGCGTGTTTCTTTCCGATAAATTGTGTGTGTGTAGAGACTTCTTTTGTGTTGTTCGTCTGTTATATTTATTAGATGAGGGAAAGTGAATCGAGACATAATAACCATTTGTTGCCATATATATATAGTTCCAACTGAAGGTTTTTAATTGAGATGAATGATCTAATTAAGACAGCTAAGTGAATTCAGTGCGATACGATGGTGTGACACACGCTCTTAGCCACTCGCTCAACACACGCACACGCATAATACACTACATATACATGTATATATATTGTATATGTAGTGTATAAAAGAAATGACTTCTTTACAAAGAGACTGTGTATTTTCCCCGGGTGTCACTTCTGTTATGATCACGTATAGTTTTACTTTTATTTATAGTTAATTTGATTCAAATACCAGCACTCTACTCTCTGTCTAATCGTCGTCATCCTCCTTCCCCTCCTCTCCCTTTTCAACTTCCAATATACCAGAGTGGTTCAAGAATATTTACTTATAAATACATGGACCATGTAATATGAAGTTGTCAAGTGTGTTGTTGTCTCAAGAAAAGACTTTCCCTCCCCCCGTCTCCCCTCCTTTGACTTGACTTGAACAGACACGAGAGTTGAAGAATTGAATTTAATCAAGTCAAATGGGTAAAGTTTTGAAGGGAATTTTTTGAAAACATTTTAAAAAGCTCGTTTCTTGTCTATTTAACTGTCATTTCCAAACTTTTTTGCTTTCCCTCTCTTTCTCTCCCTTTTTATTTTGTGATTTAGTTAATGGAACATGACGTATATTTAACTTTTGATATTTTTCCCAGTAGAAATGGGAAAAGTGAAAGGACAAAGGATTGGGGATAGATTAGTCTGATTGTTGATTACTTTATTATGATATTGCGTATTTTTTGTGATTATTCCAGATGGAGTCGTCCTGATAGACCCTGAGTATGTGAAGGAACGGAAAGTTTATGGTCATGTCCTGGCTGCATTTCGTTATGGGAGAGAAGACTTAGATGTGCTGGGACTAACATTTCGAAAAGACTTGTAAATTATGTCAAACTTTCATTCCTTCTCATTTAATTAGTAATCATAGTGGATCAAAGTTTGTAGTCAACTTTTGAGACTTGTACTGATATCTTGTGTGGTGTTTACGTATTCATTTGTACGTTATCATGAGAGTGATTTCGTAAACAGACAAGTTGTTGAAACGTATTTTTAAATATATATGCCTCACATTTCGAATGTAATGTCAGTCGTCAAGACCAACGAAATAAGAGAATTCTTATTCTTCATGACAGCTCTTTATTTGAGTTCTCAATTATTTATACTAGAAACTTTGATGATGTGATACTTCATGTAAATGTGATAGGGTGACGTGACAATTACTTGACAAAAATGTTTTAAATTTCTTTATCTTGTATTTTCCCAGGTACCTTGCCTCTGAGCAAATATTTCCTGTCCCGGAAGCGTCACAACTAAAGGCCCTCACAAGACTACAGGTATAACAAGAATAAGGGGAAAAGAGTACACGCACTTAATAGATCTTCATATAAGGCTAAACCAGATGGATGGATTTGGTGTGAAGATGTGTATTGTTTTCTTGATTTCCCTCAAAATCTTTTAATCCCAATGACATGAACGGCAAATTTCCCTTGTCAGTGTCCTCACTTTCTCTATCCCTAATCTTCCCCACCTAGTTTTCTCCTCTGTTGTATCATATCGTATCTGAGTCTTATTACTATTATACCTAAGAAAGAAAAATGGGCCACAAATCCACATAATCTCTGATATTATTTCTGTTCAAACTGACTTGGCTAATGATTCTTTACGTGATCCTAACGGCTTTATCTTCCAAAGTGTCAGACCAACTTGTTCTGTGATCCCTCCTTTACCTTAGCCACATAAAACACTGCACATGTACAATTTTGTTTGGATCCTTTAAATCCTTAATTGTTCTTCTTAACCTACTCATTTATTTAGACTGTGTGTGTTTGTACTGTCTAGGTTTTCCTTCCTCCTTCCTGAAATATTCCCTATTACCTCACAGTATCAGTAAATATGAATAATAAATGTACGCAGAGAGGCGTATAAAAGTGTGTAGAAGCATGTGTAGGCCGGAAAAGATACGAGTATTTGTAGGAAGGTGTATTTAATTTGCAAGATGTACACTATCTACAAGGAAACAAGAATGTAAATGGAATCAAGTAGACAGCTAAAAGTATCATAATTTAAAGACAAGAGAAGGGATTACTTGAGTAGAAGTGATCCAAGCTCATTCGAAACAATTTCCTCGAATTTCCTTCAAACATATTGTGAGATATTTTTTAAGAGAGGATTTCAAAAGGGGAGAGGGAGAGAACGATGACTTGTTCCAGTTGAAATGATTTAATAAGTGTGGATGATATAATGTTCAAATATGATGAAAGTGAGTCTGTTTTTTATATTGGTATACTTCAATGAACTTCACAGACCCATGATTCACTGTACTAGCATCGCCTTTTTTTCTCTCTTTCGCTTAGTTAGACTGTAGGCGCCAACATAATAGCATTCAATGTGACTGAAAGAGAGACGAAGAGAGACAGAAAAAAAATCCAATTTTGAAAACAAATTGGAAGTTGAAGAGAAATTGAGAATGACAGAAATAGGCATATAATGTACTTACAATACATATTACTCCTTGACTCCTTAGTGTATTATAAAAGTCAGTTGGTTCATTTTAATATGAATGATGATGGTATAAATGTTGTACATATTTTCTAATGTATTTATTTGGTATTTTTCCCCTGTGTGTGTGTGTGTTGCAATTGTGTGAACAGGAGAGACTATTGAAAAAGTTAGGATCAAATGCTTTCCCTTTCTTTTTTGAATTACCTCCCCACTGCCCAGCCTCTGTCACTTTACAACCCGCTCCCGGAGATACTGGGAAACCGTGTGGGGTGAGTTTGTACATATTTGTTAACATTTTATCCATGAAATATGATACTACTTTGCTCCTTCACTGTGTGAGTGTTTGGAACAGCTCCACACACACACACACATCCATATGACAAAGTATTTAGTCCCTCATTGTCTTGCTCTACTATCTTGCTAATATATTTTCCCTGTGGTTTCTTCTCTCCCTCTCGCTCTAGGTTGACTACGAGATGAAAGCCTATGTTGCCGATACTGCGGACGACAAACCTCATAAAAGGTATGCATATTACTTTTGGTGATGGTGGTGTTCTGTACTTATATATTATACCAGTAGTTCTGTGGTTGTGTTTTCTCCTTCCATCTCTACGTATCTCTCAAGAGGAATATTGTACATCATTTAGTAGGATCGTAATTGATATTTTTTCAGTATAGCCGTTGATAGATTCTCATTTTGTGAATATATATTGTCGCGGTTGTTGGCGTGACGTGTTTGAGCTTGTCTTCGTCCTTTTTTTCATCTAATTTTGTGTGTGCCGGTGATGATGGATGGATGTGGTGGAGGAGACGTGGATGATAATAATAATAATTCTTAAAGTATTAAATGACTTTTACAACGTACCTTCGATATTAGTTTACACTGTGACTGTGCGCGTTTCATAACAACGTTTGATGATGATGATGATGACCATGTGAATCCGTCGTCGTCATGCCCTTGTCCGAGGCATTAACGTCATATGCACTTGTATAATGTAGCGTGTATGTATGTTTGTGTGTGTGTGAACAGAGTTGGAAAACATTTCGCATTTGAACAGCTCCAAAGTTTGTCATGAGCGAAGAGAAATTTTATTGCATTTGAGTACATATGTATGTAGAGGCGACTCTCCCTGTGTGTGTCTGACGATGAGTGAGTGCAATATGAGAGAGAGAGAGAGAGTAAAGTGGAGCGGTTCAGTGGAAAGTTGAGAGAGGCCAGCCTTCGTGCGATATTCTGAATCTTCGATAAATTTTTATTAGTCATAGCATCAGCCTTTGATTTCCTAGTGCATCATGATGAGGACTTTGGGGATCTTATCTTTTACAATATAAAATCATTTTTCTTGATTTTCTATAGGGGCTCGGTTGTAGGTGTGTGTGTGCAGTTAGTATGTTTGACTGTGATGGATCATTATTATCATGGAGTCAAAAAACTGAAAAGAGTTTCTCCAAACTGAAAGACTTTTCAAAAGTCAGAAGGGTGAGAAGAAGAGAGAGTTAATGGGTGTTGTAGGTAGGGAGTAGGGATGTACAATATGTATAAATGTTTGCGTGAACACATCATGGACAGGGAATTGTGTTTGAAATGTCTATTTACTATTTACATAATCATTTTGAGTGGGGATGTAAGTGCGAGTAGAGTTGTGAAATTTATAATAAGGGCGTAGTTCAATCATTTGAAGTAGATTCCAAATATTATCAACGTTGACTTTTGGGCGTAGGATCGAGAATAGGAGAAGATGAGATCTGTTGTGTGTTGTGTAAAGAGAGAAAGAGAATTTCGTGTAGCCTTTTTTATTTATTATTTTTGTACATGCAAACAGAGAACAGAGAAAAATTACTTTCCTCTCTCTCTCTAGATTTAACACGATGTATGTATGGGTCTCATCTGTTGATGAGTTGTGACTCGGGGAGATACATTGAAATTGTAGGAATTACTCTCTCACGCTCTTTCTTGTTAAGTATTATTATCTCTCGCAGCAATCTTCCAGCTATTTTGCACGATTGCAGTGCTAAATACAGGTTGATGGTCCATTCCTCCTGTCCATTATCCATATATTTTTATTTCTTGCCGTAACAAATACTCATTACTTTATTCGGGGAATTAAACATTACATGGATGGGTACATAAGACATTAGTGTGCATGTGTGTGTGGTATGGTGACATAATTAAATGGGTAAAAGAATGTTAACTTTAGCCATGACTTTGAGTGGAGGACAGACTTTTTTCGCTTTTCCTTTTGAGTGAGTGAGTGTGTATATTTGTTGACTTTATATAAATTGTGTGGACACGAAAGCTGTCGCAAATTGAAACTTGTTTTTTCACTCTCGTTGTTCTTGAACACATGAGAATAAAGATAATAAGACATTGTCTCTTGTGTGTGTATCTTTTCTGGATTCTGGAAAAAGAAAAGGTGTGAACTTGGTCTCACTATGTTATTTTATTTTTATTTTTACTTGTGTTCGGATCAAGAATAGGATAGTGTACTTGAAATATAAAGTAAATTTTCTCCTTCTCTTCCTCCGCTTCTTCTCTCTCGTCGTCCACAGTTGTTTATTGACTTGTTGTATTTTGACATTGTACTTTTTGTTTTCCCTCCACGTTCCACACATTCGTACATAATGACGTAACGTATGATTCGTACATAATGAGTTGGGAGTGGGAGGGGGGGGATGAAGACTGTGAACAAAACTGTTGGTATTTGGGAAAACATGTGGGAGCGAGTGGAGAGAGATAATGTGTGATGGATAGATAAGTTGTGTCGACACATGCTCTCCAATAACAAGAGTGAGGAGAAGACAAGAGGACACTCTTTTCTTCTGGAGTCAAACACTTGATGATACGGAATGTAATGTAATATGATGCAGGCCGGTATTAATTTACATTCCTGGCTACGGGCCCGTATTCTCGTCTCCTGACACACACACATACACAACAGTCGGAGGAGGAGGAGGGGGGTATACATAAGTTGTCTAGGAGGAGGACAAGGACGAAAAGACGACGACATTTTATTGTGTAGATCGTAACTTTTTGCGAGCTTTAGCACTGAATGGAGGGCCATCATGCACGTGAGACTAAATATATACATCTCGTCTAACATATAGGTCTGGAGAGCATCTGTAGAGAGAGAGGGAGGGATGAGGTACAAAACGACGTAATGTGTGTGCATTTTGGTGTGTGTGTGTGTGTGTGTGTTCTGCATGCAATCACTCGAAAAAAAGTACAGAGTGGATCTCATGTATTATGCCTACCTCTCGACGATTGCAAACGGAGACTTTAAATGAAGTATGTTTATTTAACCTTTGGCCCCGGACGAGCGTACAAATGGAGTGTTTACAGTGTCAGAGAATAGTTTTGTATTTATTTTATAGTTTGTGTAAGGAGACTCTCTTTTTACTCCCTCCTGGATCTTCTCATTACCGTATATATTGTATGGAGGGGGGATGGCTGAGAAGAAATTAGAGTGCAAGTTTGCAGTGTACAGTCAAAAAAAGTGAGCATTTTATGCGTACAATTTGCTTCATTTGCTCGTCTCTGTGAAAATTCTTCGTTCCATTTGAGTATTCTGAGGGCTGGGTTGAGAGAGGGAGAAAGAGAGTGAGTGTGTCTTGCTCTTCCCTCATTTATTCTACATTGTGTCTCATTTGTTATAGCTGTGCTATGTACAGTCCATTTTCATCCTCCTCTTCCTCCTCATTTTGCTTTTCCCATGTACGTATCATGTAGTTGCATGTTGTTGTTGAGAATATTTATAGGAGGAATAAAATTAGCGACGCTATAAGAGCAATGCACTATGTATATTATGTAAAATGAAAGCCACAGGCTGACAATCCCTTGTATCTATACAATAATGGAATGATCTTATGGTTAAATTACTCGGATCTTCCTCTACTTGTATTGTCAGTACAAATAGAAAAGGTATAATACACAGTATACCTATATGGGATGCACACACTCATGTACCGTATGTACAGGTATATAGTTGTAAAGTAAGCTTGATGAAGATTGACGATGATTGGATAACACAACATTAGAAATGGACAGGAAATATAGGGAGAGAGGGAAAGGCATCTGCAAAATTCTATTACGAGTTTTAGTCGGATCGTCATCCTCCTCCTCCCCAAAGTTTACGGGTGAATTTGGTTTGAGAGTTTAAAAGTTGGGAAGCAGTCACCGGAGAGAGAGAGAGAGAATCTCAATAAAGTTTTGTGTAAAAGGATTTACAACAATGAATATTTTAGATGAGTCTGAATGACGTTAATTCCAATGGAGAGAGAATTTGTTTTGTTGTTTCCCCTCCCAGTCACTCTCATCCTGTATGTCCTAAAATATGAAAGTTGAAGTTAGTTTTTGGGGCACAATATGAATATGAAGAAAAATATTTGATTGTTTTTGATGGCTATTATTCCATCAAGATATTTTCTATACTCACCTAACATTACTTAGTGTATACTGCATATCTATGAATGTTTACCTACCTAATCAGCTAAATGGATTTTTATTTACTTATTTTCTTGTTCCTTTTCTGAACAGAAACTCAGTCCGTCTAGCAATCAGAAAAATAATGTATGCACCTGGAAAGCAAGGGGAACAGCCATCAATAGAAGTTTCTAAGGTGAAAAGAAAGAAATCAAATTGAAATCATTTCATTCTCATTTATTCTGATGAATGTCATTATATATATTGAAACTTTCTCTTTTTCTCTTTCTCCTTGAAATTGTCAATTTAGGAATTTATGATGTCTCCAAACAAACTACATCTTGAAGCCTCCTTGGATAAGGAATTGTATCATCATGGAGAGTCGATTGCAGGTACATGTAGTAATATTAAGAAATATAATATGCAGAAAATTAAAGTCTCATGTTTCAATTTGTTATTTCCATTATCTGTAACTATATTTTCTGTTTGTTTTTGATTGCAGTAAATGTTCACATAGCCAATAATTCGAATCGCACTGTCAAGAAGATCAAAGTGAGTGTGAGACAATTTGCCGATATTTGTCTTTTCTCTACAGCCCAGTACAAATGTACTGTGGCTGAAGTCGAAACAGAGTGAGTGATCTCAAAGTTTTTTTGAAAAAAATAACCATTCCATCATATAATATTATGTTACTTATTATTACTATGATGTGTATTAATTTTTCTTTCAAAAAACTTACAGGGAGGGTTGTCCAGTTAGTCCAGGATTTACATTGTCTAAAGTTTATTTACTGACACCGTTACTGGCGAATAATAAAGAGAAAAGGGGGCTAGCACTCGATGGCCAACTAAAACATGAAGATACAAATCTGGCTTCCTCAACCATGTAATTTTACTTTTTTGTACTTGTCTACAACTTTTTTGTTTTAAAAAACTATTTCCTCGACACTCATCTGAGTATCCAGGATTTATTTACGCGTATAATTGTTATTACATATCTTCATCCTATCTCCTGTCGTGATATGTCAGTCCAGGAGAGCTACTGAAACATGTTTGTGAATCTGATGTTTGTCTTTTCTACGCAGAATAACCGATCCAGCTGCCAAAGAGAACCTGGGTATAATAGTGCAGTACAAAGTAAAAGTGAAATTGTGTCTCGGACCACTAGGAGGGTAAGGATTCTTTTGTTAATTTAGAATGTGCCTGTACTTTTCGCCATAATATTATGACCGGAATTATGACAGATCCTTTGAGTCTTTCATGTAAAACCAATAGTTTGTAGATTGCAACTATAACAAAGACTACTCATACACTCACTCACAGCTTTTTACTAGTGGTTTGTAGCAGGAAACGACTGATTGAGTGAGTGAGAGGCTTAGTAGAAGATTTATTGTATGGAAAGTATATCAAGTGTGTGAGTTGTTTTGTTTGGAATGGAATTTAAGCTCATCTCTGTGCTCCTAGTTTTGTTGTTGTTGGTGTATGTGTGGGAGAGAAAGTAATTTCACACACACGCGTGCACACAACGGTGGAACGTTGTTTCAAAGGGATAGCATACTACATAATATATTTGCATAAAACACAAGTTTCTTATTTTGTGAAATTATAACTAGGATAAAACATGGGGATGCATAGAATTTCCCATGTCTAATGGACTGTGCAATAATTTGGCTCATGAAATTTATAACTGTTTTTTTAGGTATGAGAATGTAGAATAATTAGTTAATTCAGTAGGATGAAACATATATTGTATAGGAATGCATTTAAAGGGAATGAAATGGTTATAGAAACATGATGGACATTTCATATATTTTTTTTGTTGTAGCGATTTGTCAGCGGAATTGCCATTTGTGTTGATGCACCCTAAACCTGAAGATGATGAACCTATTTCGATGCCAAAATCCTCTTCGCCCAACCATGTGGAAGGCGAAGTTCCTGTAGAAAACCTCATACAGTTAGAGTAAGAGAATTAATTTTTTATCCGTTATAATCACCTTCGTTACTTTCCTTTATGATTACAATATTCTTTACATGAATCCCCAATATGCTTTCATTCTTTTCGTCTCCTTCCTTCCTTATCGATTGTTTACAAGAGTCCAAATTGTTGTGTCTTATTCTCCGTTCCACCGGATGGATTGTGACTCAATCAAAAAAAACTTTTTTGTGACAAAGTTTTTCTTTCTCATTCTGTTGACTTGGACAACTTTTTCCTGCTCTTTACTCCTTTCCCCTCTTACTAATACAAGTCTTATGTTCCCCATATTGACTTTTTTTCTTTCTTTTTTGTTATTACATGTATTAACAAAACAAGCTCCTTCCATGCCCTTCATGAACCTCTGAAAATTTTGCCCTAATACAGTATATATTTTGAATCTGACGATATAATTTTTTTTTGATAATTTCCAGGGATGATGATATAATTTTTGAAGATTTTGCAAGACTACGCTTGAAAGGAGAAACGGAATAAATTTGAAATTTTTTATTTTTAGCCATGAATAATCTGGAACAAAAAAAAATAAATTCCTACAAAGATTTCTTATATAATAAGATATATATTATATTTGAGCGATATTGCGTCAACAAAGTAATAATACATACTGCGTCGTCGAATGTGTTTTTGTCGAGTCCCCCGAAGATATATAATACAATTTCAAACATTATTATGTGTTGTTCTACTGGATTTGTGAAGAATACGACTACTAAGTTACTACAAAAATGTTGCTACAATAATATGTAATGCATAATTATTGTATAAAAGAATATTACTATAATATACAATATTCCTCTATTATTTTATGAATAACTTTTTGTCAGTTCTGTTCTGTATTGATATTATTATGCATTATTATGATTACGCATAAACATATTTGCTACAAATAGCGTTCTTCAGTTATTGGTTATTTCTTAATTATAGGATCATCCACGATAGTGAATAATTGTATTGGAATTAAATAATGAAACACTGTTATTATCTACTTATAGGGGTAACTGAATACTATTACATACTACACTGTAATAATTATTACTGTTGAATAAATACAAACCGCTGTTGAATTTTCAATTTAATCAAAGTCTTTGTCTCACTTCACAAATTTTCACCAGCACCGTTATGACACGTATCGACCAGTGAAAGTGGTGTATTTCGCAGCATGTGGTTTGGTTCATTTTCTTTTTGCTCCCCTTCCTTTGGACTGGGTCCCTCCGAGGTCACAGAATTCAAAAGCAAACCAAGTAAAAACGTACAGTACATGTAACCGACTGGCCAAAACTAATATGTTTTATAATGAGTTGGAAGACAATAGCAAATGAAAGCATGAATAATCATTTAATTTTCTTTTAAATTGTTTGCAAGTCTATGCAAATATAGGATTACAATCTTTTCGAACATCAATTTGTTTGAAAGGCGTTTAACTTTATAGGTACTTTCTATAATTTTGCTTACAAAATTCATCTAGACCTATATTAAATAGTCTCATATCCTTGGAGGTGGTCTTCGTCCATCGTCTTTTGTTCTATAAGTGTGCCTGCAAAAATATTTTGTTGTTGGAATAATGATTTCATATAAATAAATGGTTTTAGCTTTTTCTAAAAGATTAATATTAATATTTGTTTACCAATGTTTCGTTACAAAGTTCCGAAAGGTATTTAATGGCACGGAAGCATAATAATTAAAAGCCCTAGACAAGGAAAGAATTTAACATGTATACTCATATGTAGTGTCACCATTTGCTGATTTAAATAAGTCATATTGTTGGTAAATAAAAACTTACACTCCGAATAGACATCCTGACAAATGAGCAGCATGGTCTAAAAATCTCCATCCAGCAACTATACCAAATGCATCTATTGCGATGATACATTTTAATGCCTGAAAAGAGTAAAAATACAATCACAATGCTGTCAGTCAACAATGTCAAGTTATTTAAAAGATGATGTAGAAGACCATTCAACTCACAGTGTCTGCAGAGAAATTGATACCAGGTATAAAAATAACTCCCAATTTAAGATCAGGCCTATTGCTGCAAGTAGACATTAAACAATGGGGATACAATTAGTATATGGAGATAATGAAATAAGTTCATTCATGAAGTGAATTATGATGAATAGTTACCTGCAGACAAGACCAATTAATCCCATGATAGCACCAGACTGTAAAAAAATCATCCGTGATTAGTAAAATTATAACAATCCAATTTGGATGTATACAGTTGTTTTTGTTAAAGAAAAAGACTCACCGCTCCTAAAGAAGGTACAAAACTCCTAGCGAGCAATTTGTAATAATGAGATCCTAACGAAGCAACAACTCCAGATGTCAAATACATGGCCAAAAATTGTTCTCTACCAAGAATACTCGTTGCTACTGAAGCGAAAGAGTTTAGTACAAACATGTTGGCAGCCAGATGAAAGGGAGCATAATGACTAAATGTGGATAATAGCATTGGTAAAGCAACTGCTCCTGAAATTAAATTTTCATTTTTTTTTTCATTTTTTGTGGTTAGACAGAAGACAGAGTTTATTATTTGTTGTATAGGAGTAACTTACTGGATGATGGATTTGAACTGAACCATTTAACCATCATCGGTGACAAGGATGGTACTCTCCAAGCAAAAAAGACCAAAACATTGATTGCACATATTGGCCAAAATATTTGTTGATGTTCTGGTAAACCGTGCCACCATTCATTGATCTTCTGTCTCAGTTCTCCCTAGAATCAAACAAGTTTTACAAACTTAATACTTTTGTGTAATCATTCAAGGAATGAAAGAGTAATCAAATTGTTCAAGTGGTCATAATAATAACCCATGTTAACCCGCTTTTCTCCGCCGAAAGGAGGGGAAGAAAGTCGAAATAATGAGCTGAGGGATCGATTATCTTTTAACATGGTTGATCTGTAAATTTCATACTGCCAGATTGTACATCCTGCGATGCTGGAAACCCCAACCTAAACACAAATAATGTCAACATTATTGAAATTTCGTCATACATCTTTCACAACACTTTTCCATTAGTAGGGTAAGAGACATAATAAAAGACAAGTAATAAAAAGTAAAACAAAATAAACTCACGAATCCAGTGAATAGGATAGGTTTGACAAATTTGTGAAATGGACCACCCATTATAATATCGGGTTGAGGTCCTTCCGGTACTAGTGAATCTTTCTTGCTGGACCTTCTGAAACCGCGTTGGAATTGACAATATGAAGAATTTGGAGCTTTCCTAATTAATTTGCTGCAGGAACTCCCTGCAGCTTTGGAGAGTCGACTAAATAAAACCACAGTGTCCATGATGATTCCTTGGATTTCACTAATAACAGGAGAAAATTCAGTGCAAAATCTCAGAAAAAAACCAAAATTTCATCCTGTTTGAATCATCAAGTTGCCGCTCATCGTCTTGGCACTTTTCAGCCTCACCTATCATTTTTGTGGGCCGAGTAAGATGAACAAAAATTTTCAATAAGTTTTCACAAATTTGTTGCAAAAATGAATGCTGGGATCATAGCAAGGTAAAAAAATATTACTGGACTAATTTCCTATCATTTATTGTATATTCTAATACCGGTTTTAATTTCAGAATGTGTTGCTACCGTCGAGGTGCATTATTGGGTAGCCAACATCTTAATAACTCGTCTAGATGGTAAGTGAAATTTTGTGAATCTAAAACTATTTACGATGGGTTTGAGTAAAACATATATTTATGCTATATCTCGTTTACTTGTAGGTTGGCCACCACATCTTTACGTCATTCAGCCTCAACACAAACACAAGAAGATTTTTGGGAAAAGAATAAGCGTCTAAATCGACCCCTGTCACCCCATTTGACCATTTACAAATTTCAAATTACATCAGTCTTGTCGGTAACTCACAGAGGAACAGGATTGGCCCTATCTGGACTAACATCCGCATTTGCTCTAGGTAAATATTACAATAATTATAATATGTTAGTAAACTGGTAACAAGAATTTTTTAAAGCAAAAACACATATTGTCTCCTGTTACATGGGCCCTGTAATCAAGTATTTCAGTTTTTGTATATTTGATATTATGATCCTTAGGAATGTTGGCTCTACCAGGAAGTTTTCCTCATTATGTGAGTCTCCTAGAATCAAGTCATCTTGGCCTGGGTGTACTTTTGAGTGCAAAATTTCTCCTCGCTTTCCCTTTCTTTTTCCATTTCTGTAATGGAATTCGTCATTTGGCCTGGGATTTGGGTTTGGGATTTCAAATTAAATCTGTCTACACTAGTGGCTATGCAGTTTTGGGTGTCAGTGTTCTTTTGGCCTCAATAGTAGCGTCATTGTAAGTTTAACAAAAAATTGTCCTAAAAGATTGTGAAAATATAAACTGTTAAAAGTATTTGCAACCCTTACTCATGATAGGTAAGCAATCGTAGTCAGACACAAATATACTACATACTACCATTATCGGCTTATTTAAATCGTTAATTTATTTTACTTTCAAAAAACGAGTTTAAATAAGAACCATAAATAATGTGTATTATTTAAATACTAGAGTTGTAAAAAATCGAAATATGAATAAATATTCCCTCATATTTTAGAGAGAACAAATAATGTACTTGTTGAATAAAATGGGTGGACATTCATTACGTTTTATTTTACAAATAGTACTTGCTAACATGATTTAGCGTAAATACATCAACTTGAATAATGTTAGAATGTCTAAGTTTTTTAAAAGTATAAAAGTGAGTATTAATCAGAACTTCTGATTCAGAAGCAGGAAAAGTTTACAAATGTGCTGTACATCATACATTCAAAAAAGACAATACATAGTTGAACTGCTTAATTCATTCATACTATCACATTTATATTAAACATGACTGACACAAGTAATGATTGAGAATATTCTTGTAAAATGTGTGTGGAATAATTATTGTCTACATCCCATTGGTTATACCCTCATTCAGCAAATCATGTTCCCCAAATGATGGAGGAGACTCGGGCATTGGAAGCATGGGCATTTGATTGGAACCTATACAGATTAATAAATAGTATTTATTAAATACAGTCACTGAATATTCTGTGCAACGTGAACAAAGATTCCGTACACACAGATAAAAGTAAATACCTTGTAGTGAACTGGATAACCCTAGTTTAAAGTTTGTTGAACGTTGAGCTTTCAGTGAGATTCCTTTTACTTTGTCCAAATCTCCAATTTCATCCAGTTTCTGCAAAAGTCTCATACGCAACCGGCGAGCCTGGAGAAAGTAAGTCATTCATTGTACCAACTCAACATCTGTTATACACAGTTAATAGCTTTTTTCGTAATTTTTATGTAGACAAACTTACCTTGCACAGATTTCGTTTCGTTTTGATGACTTGACTTGCAATCTCTTCATTTTCCTGTCAACAAGTTAATGGACTAATAATCTGTCATTCAAGAAGTAAGCAATAATTTTTAGCTGTCATTAAAAATAATTTACCCTTTGAATCGCTTCACATTTTGATTCCAGTACGTGTAACTTTTCCTTGTACTTGTCCTCTTCTTCACTCATCTTCATATCACTAAAAGTTTTTGATTTTGTAAGATTAGTACACACAATCACAAACCCTTTGTCACTAAGGGTGGTTTTAATAAGTGGTCAAGAATGAGCTGAAGGTCATCATTAAAAGAAGCTGTCCTAAAATCAGGAGAGAATTTTTGTTTGCTATTTGCTATACAACTATTTTCCTTGCAGTCCTCAGAAGCCCTTAACACCTTAGGTACATATACTTTGATTCAAAGTATTTTGACATATATATTTGCCTATTGTGGCTCAATGATTGAGCACTTTGCAAACGACTTTCAAAGTCTGAATTTCAGAAATAAATTCTTCTAAAGAAATGTTATAAATTTTAGAAATATTTATACTAGTTCCTGTCAACTGTATACCCTGAGTGTAGTAGGCTCTTTGGTCGTTTCAAAACGACTGAAATGTCGTGTCGTTGGAGATTGATTCGTCTGAATTGGATTTCCGGTGACAAAATAACTGAGCAGCCACAAGTTGCTGAAGACAGTCCAAAACCAGTCGTTCAGCAATATGAACAAAAGTCACAATTGATTCCTGACACAATTTATGAAGATGATGAGGATGAAGCTGGCTCAGACCATTCTACAAAACAGGAGAAAGAAGTGGTTGTCGAAGAGAAAGAGAAACCAGAAAAGAAAAAGAAACATTCAGACATCACAACAAAGGTACAATACAATAAAAATAAACAGAAAAGGTCAATTTTGAAAATTGAATTTTCTCATTCATTCATGTCTAAATATTATTATTTGATGTGGATCCAATTTTTGATATTTTTTATGACAGATTGTCATTCGTCATTTACCCAAAAATTTGAGAAAAGAAGAGTTCTTGGAGGCGATTGGACCTATACCACCACACAATTATTTAAGTTACACAACAGGAGCATTCCTTGCTCGATTTTGGAATCCTAAATCAACTGGATATTGTACCGTCAACTTTCTAACACAAGAAGATGCATTTAGGTAATTACTTGAATGAATTGGTATGATTTTTGGAAAATTTGTTTTTTATTGTTTCTGAGCATAAATTTCTTTTTCATTACTCTTAGGTTTGCAACCGATTATCGGCTATTTATTCTTCAAGATGACAAGGGTGAGGAATATTATGCGGCTACTGAATTTGCGGTCAACCAAAGGATTCCTAAGGGAATTAATATACCTGCAGTCAATCCGGTAGAATTGTTTGACCCGGAAGAATTATGTGATCCAGAAACATTGTACGACCCTGAAGAATTGTATGATCCAGATACATTAACTGATCTCGAAAATGACCCAAATTATATCCAGTTTAAAAGTATGTACGAGTCCAGTAGTTCAGGGGTCCTTGGGACCCCTGTTAATCCGGATGGAAGTATCACTATTGATGTTATGGTGAAAGAAATTGAAGAGCGCAATGCGCAAAAAAGTAAGGACAATTACAGTAAATTATGCGTGCACTATTATCGATAATATGCTAAAATATGAATTTAAAACTTATTCATTTAAATTTTCTCCTAGATTCACTCCAAATGACACCCCTACTAAATTTTGTATTTGCTCAAAGTAATCTTCAAAAAGAAAAAAGATTTGCACAAGCATCAAGGAAGGCGGAGAAAGCTCGACTTTCTTCCAAGAAGGTACACCACTGGTGTTACACCAGTATGAAATCAAAGTCAGGTGCATTGTTATTTCAAATGATATCGGTGATATTAATTCTTGCATGTGTATTCGAAATTATTTCTAGTCAAGTAACAAGACTGCTGCTGCCATTCTCAAGCGTGAAGACCGGAACAAGAAGGATGATGGCAGAAATAAAAAGGATGGTATTCTCAGAAATAGAAAGGAAGGTGGTGGGGGTGGCAGAAATAAGAAAGATGAACCTTCAAGAGTCAAAAAGGAAGAAATTGGCAAAAATAAGAAGGAAGATCCTTCAAGAGTCAAGAAGGAGGATATGAGTAAAAGTAAAAAGGACGACCCTTCAAAATTGAAAAAGGAGGATATTGGTAAAAACAACAATAAGAAGGAAGATACTCCAAAAGTTAAGAAAGAAGAAATTGGTAAAAGCAAAAGGGAAGACGCTCCTAGAGTTAAGAAGGAAGAAATTGTCAAAAATAAGAAGGAAGACTCTCCAAAAGTTAAAAAAGAAGATGTTGGTAAAAATAAAAAGGATGACCTTTCAAAAACTAAGAAGGAGGACATTGGCAAAGCTAGAAAGGAGGACATGACCAAGAATAAAAAGGAAGATGTACCCAAAGTTAAAAAAGATGACGTTTCCCTGAATAATAATAATAATAGTAATAAGGATGAACAAAATCCGTCAGAAAGTCGTAGTGGTAGTAGTAGTAAAAATACAAGTGAAGCTCAAATTGACAATAAAGGTGATAACCGTTCCAACCGTTCCAAGAAAATTAGACCAGACCAGGCAATTTATAGACCAGGTTCTCTAAAGTCAAGGAGATCCGGAGGAGGTGGTTCTGCAACTTCTTCTTCATCCTCGACTGCCAAAAAATCAAAAGATTAAATCGGTGCTTATAATTTTACATGATGATAGGAAAAACTGCAAATGGAAAAGAAAATCTAACCAGGTTTTGTAATTTTACATATGAATATAATAATGTTTACCAATCATATTAATAATAATTCAAAGTTTCAAGAAATTATAAGTTGTAACAAATCTTGTTTGTTGATTGGATATCTTATATATATATTTATTTCTACTACAATCACGGGTTAAAAATTTATGTACAATTACCATTTTTATATAGAAAGTGGATACACAAGAATATTAGCTATGTAATATGGATATAAAGATACATTTAAAGCTTTTACATTCTTCAGTGCATAACAGGTAATATGCAATGAAAACAATGTTCGTAATATATTTTTCTAACTGAATTTTGAAAAAGTCACGCCTTTCCTAAAACGCTCAATATTACGTAATTCTAACAAGTCAATACAATTTAATTATTGATATTATGAAAAAATTCAGTGCTGAGTACTTTATTAAAAATGAATAAAGTTAAATTATAATGGTGCAAGTTATGCACATAAAATTTGACGTTGTACTTCTTACGTAATTTCGCTCAATACGTTATTATCCATGGCATTGGCTTTCTCACTAGATTACTGATTAGTTTATTTTACGTTTTTGTCATCTAAGAAAAAACTTTCACTTTTTGATGCTTTACTTTCACCTTATTAAAGTCTCGCTGTTGTTACCCTCTAGACCTCCTTGACTTTCTCCCTTTGTTAAGAATAGGATGATCCTCTTCAACAGTTGGGATCCTTAACAATTTTTCTGGATTTTCTTGACATTGTGTTTGGTTGACAGGGAAGAGGTACTCAAGGTCAACATGGAAATGACTTACTTTCTCTCTCAGATAGTCGATTGTTAAATTATCAAGTTGAGGCTGTCGACTCAGGATGAAAGTGGACAGAAATTTTTTGTTTGACTCAGAGTCAGAACAATGTAGCAGTAGTAACCAGTTTTCATAATCAGTATCCACAACATCAGTGTTATAAATTCCTTTGTCTAAGAATCAAATCATTGGGACACTACTCACATTATAATGGAAAATTATGTGTAGAGAATATTAGAGCATTACTTACAGTGATCTTCTGTATGACGCCAATGTTCTGGTTTTGATGGATCTGGGATTTGCCAAGTCATATTTCCAGACTGTATCTCATCCGAAGGATCATTGGCATATCTGATATTCACATATCCATACACATTCAATTTAAATTTATTTTGAGGGATGTTGAAAATATTTGGAAATTCACCTGAATGTCAATCTCATGATCATATCCATATTTCCTCTTGATAATCGAAAATCTACCCTCATGCAATTGTATGTCAACGCTTCCTCGGAACTGGAATAATATTGAGCTACATACCATGACCCTAGTACCTATTCAAAAGCAGATACATATTAAATATTACATATTGTGTGAATGAAAACAGGGACAACATTATTTAGACTTACTGCAAATATGTTGAAAGCTGAACTGAATTGTTTTACAGGAGGACAAAGACTCTCCCGTTCAAACATGTTCAACCTCATTTTGTCGACGTCGGTTTCTTCCAAATCTTCCTGGTCATATTGACCCAATACACACACTACCACGAAATATAAGTACACCACCACAGTCCACAAATTTGCCATGTTTTTTTAGTTAAAATTCCGATTTAATATGCACGCACTGTTTCCCTCCTATTCGTTTTATTGTGATCATTATACATGTATAGCTAGTGTTTCTACAAATAAAAATCATCAGACAGGATATAGTGGGAGAGGCAATCAATTGGTTTGTGTTTGTAATTATCTTCAACTCCTCGCATTACTCACATACATACTCTAATTATCTTCAAGTAGCTTCCGGTTTCCGGTCGTTGCCTATATGACGAACTTGACAATTATTGTAGTAGGGATATATTTGTGTACATGAGACAGATTTTATTGAAATTTTGTCACGTTGAATGATTTTTGACCCGTACATCTCAATATTTCTGTTAACAATATGTATTTATTTATGTACGTGAGAGAGAGGAGAGTAAACATATGCAACAAATAGTGGTATCGTTGTTTTTTTATTAAGCTTCCATAATAATTTAATTATGTTTCTTCACAATAATTATCTTGATCGTTATGAAAAAGATTATTTTAAAATCTCGCCCAATTTTTTAGTACAAGTCACTGGAGGATCTCAAACATTCCACTGTAAAACTAAATTAGTTAAATAGAGTAGCTCTAGTAGTGTTTCTTTTAGAATTGAAGGGGTTAGTAAAACAAACGACTCTAGGATTGCCCAATAATCCTTGCCGCTAACAGATGCATTGACCAAGGATTATTGGGGCAAGGTTAGAGTCATTTGTTTTACTAACCCCTTCAATTGCATTTAAACTAGTGAAAACACAAAATAACACCATGCATAATCAAATGTATTAGTAATAACAGTTACATAGTATCAATTTACACACTCGTCAAGAATGGTAATGGTATTTATAATCATTGGTCATTCCTTGTGACCTGCATTTTACATCAAGTATTCGTACAAAAGTACACGATTGAGTTCAAGGCACAATCATTTTTTAGTTACAAATATTGTATTGGCTGTAATACTGAGAGAGCTCAAAATATTAAATGTAATTCTTGACTCATTATTCCACTTTTGAATCTCTTTTTACATTAAGTAGTTATTGCGCATATTCTCTATAAAAATCGAATAAATAATTTAGTAAATTGAATTTACTAAATAAATGAAATACGTGTTGCACGTAAACTTGTAATAATAATAATGTTCACCCAAAAGGATAAAATGAAAGTACCGTGTAAAGCAACTATAACACAGGTACTTTTAAAAAGGTAATAATAGGCTACTTATGCGTAAATAATTATTTTCTTACAAATATTCAAACAAAACACATAAAGAGAAAAGTCATTTTTTAAATTCAGAAAGAATTAATCAATAATCATCTGAATCCGAATCGACTCCCAATTTTGACATCAAGGCATCTCTAACCTTAACGTGAGGATCCTTTTCAATTGTTGACTTGACTGCACCGGCTTTCCCAAGCATAAACTCAAATTCTGAAATAATTTAAAAACAAAATAAATGTCTTATAATGGAACAAAAATTAATCTGAGTGGTTTTCATTTTAGAAATAAGCTAGTTGTATTTACCTTCTATTGAAAGCTTCATCCCCCTTAAGACCTCTGGTCCTATGTATTGTTTTCTAAGCTCTCCTTCATAGTACACAAATACTGTTGGCACATTTCGATCAGGATAATTTGGGATACAAACTGTGGATATACTCTTGATGAACTTTGTACTGGGAAACTTGGCTGCCATAACCGTCATGTACTGATTCAAAAGTGCACACATGGGAATCCTACAAAATATCCAGTTCGATTTGAATATAAAACTGTACCTCAATATGACGGTCGATAGTAATATATGCAATAAACAATAAAAATTTACCCTTGTTTGTAAAGGAGTAATACGACCCAAACATCATCACCAGCTTTGTTGACTTCGTTCACATAGTCCTGGGCAGATATTTCAAGTACTTGACCATAACGGGCTTTTGCCATATCAGCTTTCAATTCTTTCAATCGTTTGGCCTTGTATTCCTGCAAAATTCGTTCCTCTTCCTCATCTTCCAATTCATCAAGTTCATCCAGAGAAAGTTTTTCCAAATTTCGTCCTTCATAATATTAAATGAGTCAATTCAATATGCTACATATTATTTCCTTTCATCCAAGTTATCTTATTCTGATGGACATATTTTTAAACGCATTTTAAAACTTACCAACATTAGTCTTGTCCTCAATTGTTGACTCCAGCATACTTACAATTTGATCTTCAGTAATTTCTTTCTCCGGCTTGGGAGGTAAAATCCCTTGATTTCTGAGGGCATCATTCCATTCGGTATCTTCATTTGGGTTCTGAAATTAAGAATAAACTTGTTGAGCACATTTTGTACACAAGAACTCGTAATAATTCCCCATAAAAATTAGTCCACTATATTAGTACAATATTATCGTACCTGCATTCTGTTGCTGAATTTGGACTAGGGCTCAACTATTTACTCTCAAACAGTTACTAGTTCAGGCTGAAATTTTCAGCAAAAAAATAAAAAAAAATTTTGCAAGGTGACTAACTTGAATGAATCAGGGCTTTCAAGGAGATCATAGGGTATTCCCATCTTCTCCTATGCTGTGACTCCAAGGTTAAGAAGGGAAATCACTGAGCACGGAAATGCATAAAAAAAAATTTTTTATCATTAAAATCTAACTATTGCAGATTGGG
>WJFB01000755.1:0-48163 GCA_009870185.1 Pygmarrhopalites habei | reverse complement strand
AGGACTTATTTTTTAAAAAAAACAAATTATTAATTAAATATTGACCAAAATATTTATTAAATTGGATAAGATTTAATTCTATTGAGGATTCTCTCACTGTTTTCTGGCTTCAAATCGCGACTGTAAGCAAAACAAACAAACAAAATTAATATTATTATTATTGTCATAAATAATAAGTAGCAGTACTGACTTTTGTATTTTCTTACTGAGCAATTCCGAGACGATGAAGGTAGTCCACACCATTAATGAGTTGTAAAAAGTACCATTGTGCTTTACCAGGAGACATGCCAATATCCGGCTCTGAAAAATACAATTTATTATTTAGTTAGACTTATTTGTCAGTATCTATAAAAATTGAGAATGAATAATTAGGTGTACATGTGTATTACCGATTCGATCAAATAATTCTCCACCAGAAGCATACTCAAGGAAGAGATACTCCATTGGTCCCTCTTTACGACTTCCATAGAATCGAATTATATTTTCATGACTCAGAAGTTTATGTATCTGTACTTCTTTGCGGACCTGAACAAATTAATGCATACTTATACATATTGAAATAAACCAATAAAAATTTTGACTATTAATATCATAACGTATTTTTAATTTACTGAATCCGCGGCTCCGGCATGCTGATGTAAATTGACTACAATGAAAATTTTTGAAGAGATTAATTAATCATTTATGCTCATTTACATATGTATGTAAGTGTAATTTTGAAATGAAATGAATATCTTGCTTACTAATTTTTAAAGCAACTTCATCTTTGGTTTTCCTGTTGACCAAAAGCTGTACCCTGGAAAAATACATGAAATTACACAAAATGTACATATCGCACACATACGACGTAGTACGGCTAACCTTGTAATTACTACTTGAGGAACATGGATTTTGAGAACATTTTGTAGGACATTTTAATAAATTTTGCATTGTAATTAAGTAATTTTGATAGAATTTTTAACTCACTCTCCAAAAGCACCCTCACCAAGGGTCTGCTCAATTATCCACTCGTCAATAAATTCCATGATGACAATAAATGAGAATGATACGAAATTTTTTACGTCGTCAACAAACAAAAAGCTCCAGTTTTTGGGGGAGCAAAGTGTTGGCCGTTGTTATCTATTGAAAAAGATGCTGGCACTTTAGGAAATTTTGACCAGAGTTAAACATGGACACCCAGAATAAGACTGAAATATTCCAAAGTATTGGAATGAACAAATTAAATGGAAAAAACGGAAAAAACTTACGAGACCACACACCCGACCAGATCATGGGGAAGACCACTGTCGTAGTGTTCACCTCTCTTCAGAAATTTGGAGGGAAAAGGAAAGCATTTCTTCTTCACTCAGGCCTCAAATCAAAATGAATAAAGATGGGGGAGACGCTATAAAAAATAGGGGAAGATAGGGTGGCCCTTAGCCCTTGGAGATAAGGGACCGGCCAGGGACGCCTACTTGAGCCTCAAAGGGGACCAGGGTGAACCTTGTTGTTCTCTGTCAAGTTCCTCGTCCAAAATTATGCCGCTCTCGAGCAGACATCCTCGCTCATCCTTTTAACATGGGCTATTAAATTACCTTTGAACATATGTACAAATCACTGTTTAGTTTAATAGGGGCTTAAATAAGTTGACGTAGTTGAGTAAAAATAAATAAATCCTTTCATACTTAACACAGTTGTCATCCTCGTTCGACTTTCAAGTTGGATTTAGTTTTGTAACTGTCGTGGCCACCCGTGTGTGTGTGTTTTAAAAATGCAGAATGTTATAAATTCCGTTAAAGGGACTGCTCTTGGGGTGGCAGAGTACTTGACCCCTATTTTGAAAGAATCGAAATTTCAAGAAACCGGAGTGCTCACACCTGAAGAATTTGTGTCTGCAGGAGACCATTTAGTCCATCATTGTCCAACTTGGCAATGGTGTGCAGGGGATGAAAGTAAAGCGAAAACTTACTTACCAAAAGACAAACAATTTCTAATAACAAAAAATGTTCCTTGCTACAAAAGATGTAAACAGGTCAGTTACAACTTTGTATAACGGATGCAAGTTTTTGAATATGTACATGATTAAGGAAAAGTTTGCAATAATGCGAGGAATGACAACAAAATGGATTTGTGATTTTTTCAGATGGAATATGATACTGATCAAGAGAAAGTTTTGGACCCAGAAGATGCTGATGGTAAATTTTTATTTTTTGTCACTTGGATCATCATCATGATGAATGTCATGATCATATTAATAAATATCATTGTTGTGTCGCAGGTGGTTGGGTTGACACTCATCATTTCGAGACTGGTTCAGAACAAAAGGTATTGGAAATGAATATGGACGGTTTACATGGTCAAAGTAAAGGGGATTCGAGAGATGCAGAAAAACAATCACCTGGTGGAGATGAGGATGGAGGGGAAGAAGTACCAATTGATATGGATGAATTTGAAGAATCTGGTCTACTGGATGAAGAAGAAGATCACAGTGTTATAAACTTGAACAAGTTGAAACTAGACGAATCTTCTGCTGGTGCCAGTCGAGAAACTGGAGAGATTGTACAGACTAGAACTTATGATTTGCACATAACCTATGATAAATATTATCAAACTCCACGTCTATGGCTCTTTGGCTATGATGAAGTAAGTTTTTTCTTGTCTATTGTTGATCAACATAAAGAATTTGCATTTTTAAATGTGTAATGTAATAATGTTCAATTGTGTGTATTGTTGCAGAATCGAAAAATTTTGTCCGTTGACCAAATGTATGAAGATGTAAGCCAGGATCATGCCAAAAAAACTGTGACAGTGGAGAGTCATCAGCATTTATCAGGGGTCGTCGCTGCTTCCGTACATCCATGTCGACATGCGGAGGTCATGAAAAAGATTATTCAGACAGTCACGGATGGAGGGAAACAACTTGGTGTCCACATATATCTCATTATTTTTCTGAAATTTGTCCAAGCTGTCATTCCCACAATTGAATACGACTATACACAAAATTTTGCCCTCTGATCATAATTCATCTAGAGTCAAATTTTAAATACTTACAACAACAAAAAACCTACTCCAACAATGAAATTCAGTTTATCATCTCTCTCGTGTGCTCCGTTTATAATGTAATGTGATATCTCTATTTCATACGCAGTGTTTGTGTATAATATAAATGCAATTTTAATATGTAGTACTACCATGTATATGATGAACAATAAGTAATTTGTATCTATTCAGTGATGATACACGATCAAAAAAAAGTTTCACGAAGTAAACAATAAATTTCAATTGATTTGAAAAATAGTACAAGTTGATTTTATTCACGTAAATAGCACTTTTTTTTCTTCAAGTATTATCAAGAGGTCCATGTGGTAGCAATTTTCTTTGATATTACATAAATACTGAAATATTACATAAATAAATACTAAAAAGATCTCACCTTCTCTTCAATTACTGAGATTACTTTGCCATAATCGGTAATACTATCAAATTTTTTCTATCAATGAACAGGTTCGGAAAAAATTCCTTACTTTGTTATCATTATTCAATAATAACAACAACAACAAGAGCTGTAGGTAACAATTTAAGGAAAACTCTCGTTGAATATTTTTCTATCACTCATCAAAACTGATACTGTATCAGTGATACATATTATGCTTGTTCATGTAAGTAACAGTCTGGTCTAAATGTACACAATAGTAGTAGTTTAGACTCTATCTATGCAGTATAGAGTATTTAACACAAATTTTGACAACATTATTACAGTAGTAGCGATACGAAGTAAGTATTGAAATGGGTTAAACAGTATAAGTACAGAACGAAGGATTTAGTTGCGATGGACTAAAAAATACGTGATAGCGTAAAGACTAGTAGATTGTGTCGTGGGCTATTTCCGTGAAAAAACGGCCATTCCAAGTCCTACCAGTGCACCAACGGCGAGAATTCCTCCTCCAGCAATGGCAGCTCCTTTTAATGCATCTATAATATTCACCATAAAATTTCATGACATTTTTATTCTGCATATCCTTAAATTCTGCAAACAAATATAAATAATTAAGTAAGTACATACCTGATTCCATACTCTTGTTAATAGACTTTTCCAATTCTTGTGCTTGTCTATTTCCAGGTTCCATCTATTAAAATAAAATAATTTGTACACGTGTTAAACCTTGAAAAACAACAATAATAATGTTAACAGTAATGTTACAAACCAGAAGGAGTCGTTTGACATATTTCAAAGCTGCCGAATATTCTTTCGATCGAGCATATCCAACAGCTAGGTAGTACAGGTAATCCCTTAAACTCGTAGCATGTTCAGGTGTAGAGTCTTTAAATATCAAAATAAGTCTTTTAAAAACATTTTGTAAACAAAGTAAATTAGTTTCAAAGGTTAAATACTGACTTCTTAGAAGTTCCTCCAAGAGATTAATCCCTTTTTTAATGTCTGAATTGAGTCTGGACCTTACCTAAAAATAATAATTGTTTCCAAAACGTTACTATGTAATGATCAGCAGGGACATGAGTCATCCAAAATATTTTATTACGTCAGCTTACCAAACACCAAGCGTACTGAAAAGTAGTGTCAATTGTAGCTTCTCCACTCAGCTTCTTTTCATTGTTAAATTTTTCCTCAAACTCCTACAACAAAAGAAAATATTAGTACCAGGTCACAGGATATGAAATTTCAAGTAATTACCTTGAGATAGTCGTCAGAAACACAATCATTTAGAATCTCGGTAGCCATTCTCTCGTGCTTAGTTTTTGTCAAAGGGAACGAAGTTGAAACGAAATAGTAGATTTGAATTTGGAGCTGGTGGCAAAAATAAAAAATTCAAACAGGCAAGAATTTTTTTGCGTGTTTCAGAAATATTTTTAATTTACCATGACCACTGCTGCCCGACCCACATTTGACCCGGCCAAAGGTGGTGGAGGTCGGGGTGAGAAGGATTTAAGTGCTATTACAAGACAGTACTCTTCCCGAGATTTACCAGCCCACACCAAATTAAAATATCGGTAAGCTCAACTTGTTCAGGGTTATTTCAAAAATATTGAGGAGAAAGTTTCAAAATTATTTACTATAAAATATTTTTCCTAATTTGTCCAGAGAATCTGGTCAAGGAACCGTTGATGAACACAAGAACAAGGACCACCGACGTGAACTTGAGGAGCGAGAACGACTGGCTCGACGAGAAAAAGAAAAGGTACTTAAGAATAATTATTTGATGGAGTTTTTATTTTAAAAAATTTTTATAAATGAATACATATTCTAATAAAATTCTATTTCTTTAAAAGGAGTCATCTAAAGGTCGGATAGAGGCAACCGAAGCTCCTGCTAAGGCTATTCAACCTGCAACAAAAAAATCTCGACTTGATCCTGCAAACTTGGATGCTGATGACCCAGTTGATGATTCTGACGCTGACGATGCCGAGGATAGTTCTGACGATGAAGATGACACAGCGGCCCTGATGGCTGAACTCCAGAGAATTAAAAAGGAACGTGCTGCTGAACAAGCAAGAAAAGAGGCAGAGAAGCGTGCAGAAGAAGAGAGAATCCGTGCAGAAAATATTTTGAGTGGAAATCCACTGTTGAATTACAGTGGTCCAGCTGCTGTCAAAAGTGATTTAAAGGTTAGCTAACAACCTTTTTTCAATAAAACAAAATAAAGTTTGCATTTGTCAATTTTGTTCATTGTCAAACTTTTTTTCTTACTTAGGTCAAAAGACGCTGGGACGAGGATGTTGTATTCAAAAACTGTGCTCGTGCTGATGATGGAGACTCACAAAAAGGCTTTATCAACGATTGTCTCCGCTCAGATTTTCATCGGAAATTTATGGAAAAATATATAAAGTGATTTTACACTTGTGTGTGTGTATGTGTGTGTTTTGTAATTTTGTGATGAAATCAAATTATTATTATACTTTTCCTGCTCACACAAATTATAGTGACAGAAAATTTGTACCATAATAGTAAGAGCAAAATCATTTCTGCCAGATTCCTTCAGATATGTTTGTTTAAATACATTATGATTTTATTCTGTAATACTTTCATTGAATCAGTTTTATGCTTACTAGTTAAAAACAAGATGAACATGTACATACAGTAAAAATTATTATTCTTTCCTAAATGAATGTTTTTTCTCCGAAAATTGTATATAAATCTATTATATTTAGTTATGAGAGAGTAAAATACGCAACATTCTTAAGTCCTGTATGAAATTAATAAACTATTTTATGATTTCACAAACTTTAAAGGGTTTAACTGCTGCATTTTATTACAATATGTATTCTAGGTTGGGTAAATTGGAATGAATTATTGTAGTCGTTTTGAAAATTTTATTCGTTTCGCTTAATTCTTGTAGACAGTATTTTTCCAAATTTTGTAAAATTACACAGTTGAAAATTAACTCTGTACTACGTACTTAAAGACCCAAGGTCAAGTAGGTTAATAGCGTTTCAAAAATCTTTCCTGGTACAATCAGTATTTTTCATCACAGCCATAATTCAAAGATAATGTAGTATCAAGTAGCACAGCTATCAATTTTTAGAACAAGCGTGCAGCAGATGCTAATAACATGCAATTTAATCACTGGTAAAATACTGAGTCAATCTCATGCAACATACAATGTTAAAATATAAATGACAATGAATTTTTAAATTTTTGGTAGAAAGTAAGAATCTAGAGTTTTCATTTGTGCAGGTTTCAAAGTAGTTGTGGATCTTCCTCGTTTTGATGCCCCACCCCTCCCTCTTCCTCCAGTGGATGATGATGATGATGCCCCTCTTTTATTTCCAGAAGTTTTCTCACTTGAATTGGCATCTGGAGCAAGATCGCTATTATTATTATTGGCACTATCACTCACATTAACCGAATTTTGATTGAATACTTCTTGTAGATCCATTGCCACATGAAAATCCAAGTGAGATGCATAATCCCACAATGGTATGTCCTCACCACACCGTTCACAAACTTGTAAATACTCTCTAGACAAAGTTCTTGTACCAGCTTGAGAGGGTTTCTCAACAGTAGATTTTTCTGATGGAGGAGTCGTGGATTTTTCTTGAATTAAATATTTTGAACAGCAAGGAACTGCACCATCCTCATTATCCGGATTATTTTCAATTGGAATGGCAGCTTTGATTTCATCATTACTACTTCTTTTAATTTCGTTGGTAGAAACTTTAACACTCTTGGAAGTCGTATCATCAGGTACATTTGTTGATTTTGGTAGGGAAGGAGGACTCGTTTCCGCTTCCTTATTTTGAGGTAAAACTAATTTTTTTGATTTGAGAGGTGATGTGCTACAGACAAAGAAGGGTTTTCTCTTTTCAACTGACTTGCTATTCCCATCATCGTTTACGTTGACCTTCTCTGGTGTAGCTTCAACATTTGAATTCCTACCCACATGCTCAATCTCCTTGTCAGTCACGTCAGGATTAATAATTGAAACCTCATCAACTATTTCAACATCAGAATCTTCCTCCTTCTCTTCAATTATTTTTGGTTTTTCGCTAACAATTAAATTATTACATATATCATCATCCTTCGGTTTGTTTTTCTTTGAAGTTTCAGCCAACACTCGTTTCGGTTTCACACCAAAAAAAGAATCAATTTTTTGATTATTCTTTGATTCAACCTCCAATTTCGATGCAATGAGACCCAACTGAACTATCGGTAGTACGCTATTAATTTTCACACAAAAGTAAAATAATTTCAAATTAATTAGTACACGATGTGGCATATTTTACACGAGCCTGAAATTTAAAAAGAATTTGTGATTTACCCAAATTGCTGATAGAGTCTTTCCATTGTGGCAATAACACTACTATTGAGGCGATCAATATTGTAAGGTACATTTTTTCCACAGGACCTGGAAAGACCTTTTTGATCTTGAAATGTGATGTGAAGGGTCAACAGCTTTGCTCGTCGATTATTCTACAACAATGCACACACAAAATTGACATTAGTACTTGTGACTTACAAGTTGTAAGGCATTAGCATTCTACTAAGTTTTGAATTTATATTAAAATTACCGTTTCCAAATCACGTTGAATTCTCTCGTACACTTCCGTACATAATCGGTTTACCCAGAAAGTAGCCTAAGATGTTCAAAACCAAAACATTATTAATTTATAATCTAGATTGTTACCTCCAGTGACTAGAGTCATATAGTTACTCAACCATTTCTTTTGTAGTCAAAGCTTCTTGTCCAAAAAAATTTTTGCTGCATCCAATAGACTGTGCAAGTTGTCTATTCGTCACAGATTCATTATCGTGTCCACGAGCCAATTGGTAAAGCCATTCCCTATAAAATAGCATTTATTTATTATGCTGACTGTGTATTACATCTAAAGGGTGAAAAGTTTGGAATGAAATGGAATGTGAAATAATTGTCATTTTACTGTAAAATACATACCCTCTGTCATCACCAAAATATTGTTGAAGCTGTTTCAAGCTATACTGAAGTAAATCACTCATAAATTCACACTTGAGTTTCGTCACCAGATGTTCACCAAATTGTCCACCAAGACTCCTAACTTTGGTCACTTTGGTCTTCTCGTAGAGTCCAGGGACGGCTGAATGAGTAATCACAGTTTGCTTGTTTGGTTTATTCAGACCAGCTCCCAATTTTGCTAAAACCTATAATGAACAACACATTTTAAAAATGATTTTATTCCTATCCAAGATGACACAAGTTGTGTCACACAATAAAAATAGTAGCGTATGTTATTTACCTTATTGTGAGCGATTCCTGCAGAACAACGAAACCCCGTCTTTTCGTAGACAGCCTTCCTCATTCGACCAACAATTTCAGCTCCAAGAGCAAGTTTGACATCTTCCATGGACAACATTTCGCTAGAACGAAGAGACTCTATCCAGGCATCAGAAGTTTCAAATCCAAATGGAAAATTCCCTTCCAAAGATGACATATCAATTGTGGACAGACAAGTAATCAGATCATCTCCCTTCTTTGTATGCTCTGATATAAAACTATTAATTGCTTCCGTCAAGTCAATATAAGCCTCGTCTACCGATGCTCTTTCCACGTTGTTGCTGAATTCACAAAGGACATCCACAACTTCTTTTCCAGCGTCTCGATACCTTGTCAAATCCGCTTTTCCGTTTACTTCTGGTACTCTGACTAGCATAATTTCCGGACATGCTGCTTTGGCATCATCCCCTCTCATATACCGGCTAACTCCCTTTGCACGAGCTTCATAATTAACAGCTATAATCCTGTTAGACAATCAGCAAAAAAATACACTTCTTAGGAATTTTCAACGTACGATTAATATATAAAAATGAATTGATTAATTATCCTGAAGAACCTACCCTCCTCCTTGAAATGCCTTGTACTGAACCACTGCTGCTGGGACTCCCTTGAGAGATGGGTCATCCCTTTCTTCGACTTGACAATAAAAACAGTCCATGTCCACGAGGGCAATTACTCTAGATTTCGTCATTTTTCCTGAAACTAAATTAGAAAAGACCTTTTCAAATGAATGTATTGAATTCCTTTCAATTTTATGATAACAAACAGGTTATGACTTACCTCGTAATAAACGTCTTGAAGTGTCAACTATTTATTTTACGTCCACACTAAGGGAAACTTTGGCATCGAGTATACCTCTCTCAGGGAGAGAGGTATACCTACTCAATTTATGAATTGGGTAGGTCCCCGACAAAGGGAAACTAATGTGATCAAAGTACATGCAAAATATACGTATGGTGACGACCGTGTCCCGCCATTGCCCCTCCAGAACTCCTTGTGTAATTATTTTTAGAGGTGAGTCATTCGCAGCTTTGTTATAGCTAAAAACGTTAGTAAATCAGTGAGAATTCAGCAGTGATCATCACTGCAACAAATCATAACATGTAAGGATTTTTATTCCCAATTTGTGTAGATAACAAGAACCAGTACATCAAAAACGTATTATTTTTTCCATGAATGACAAGTGTAATTCCCTGCATCAAAATTATATACCAAGGTAGACTTACTAGATTATAACAAAGTAAAGAAATTAAACATGGTACTAATCTATAGTTTCAGAATCCTTCTGCATCTCTTCTTCATCCTCTATCAAATTATTATTTGCCAAAGACTCTTTAATGGGTTCCACAGTTTTCCCACTGACTGGACCACCCTTGTCTCTTTTCCTATTAATTTTGGGTTTGGGTGTACTATATTGACTCATATTTGGATTCCCTTGAATTTCCAAAAATTTGCTTAAAGTCTCCTTGTGATGAATCGCCTCCAAATAGAATTTTCGAGCAGCTGTCACATTGTCCAGTTCCACTTTATATTTCAATGCCAACTCCAAAGCCCTGTAATGAAATGAATCCATTTCAGTCTTTGTCGTAAGTTAATTCATCAAGTGTCAATTTTACCTTTCCCAACGATGACAATTAATATTGAGCTGTACTGCTTGTGATATTTTCCCAGCTTGGAGTAAAATATTTTCAGACTCATTTACGCCCCCACATAGTAAAGCCTACAGAATGACGATCAAATTATCAATTTCAACCTCATTTGACGTGCAAAATACTAAATTATATTTTTTTGTTACCATTTGGGCCTTTTTGACAGCATCGTCTGGTGTATTTTCCCTAATATCCTGGACAAAAAATACTTTGTCAAAATTCCCAATTTCTGCATAACAAATTTCAGCTAGATCAAGTTCTCCTTTCCAGGCACAAAGTCCAGCCATTACACCCCAAAGAACTCTCTCCTGAAATAATAAAAGAGTTGAAATAAGTCATTTGTACATTTGGAAGGGAAATTTTCAACCAGTAACTCACATTAACATATCGACAGATCCTCCTGGCCTGGACAAATTTCCCATGAATCGCATGACTATGAAGATGAGGAGCAAATGGAGATGCAGAACCCACAATTACGACTCCATCAGGTCGACGGATTGAAATCCGACTCGATTCATAACTGAGTAATTCTGGAGATCTTCCTAACTCTCTATCCAATGAGTTCAAACATAAATATTTAATCTGTAAGTACCATACAGTCTTGTACAAAAACACTTTACTTACGCCAAGTCTTTGTCTTCCCAAGTAAAATCCAGGAGAGTCGGGTCAACATAGATAATATTTGGATAGTAATAAATCCGTAATTTCCCATCTCTAATCACAGCCAAGCAGGGTGACTCCGAATGCCAACTTATTGACTGGACTGTAACTCCCAATTTTCTCGGAGCATCCTGAGCCCCAAATTTTTTCAAAATGATGATGTACAAATCCCGATTCTTGTCAACAACAGCCAAAGTCCGTTCAGATATACCCGGGTAGTCATGTTGACTGAGGGCAATCTGTTTAATTTCATGTCTCATCCTGATCGTGTCATTATTAAGTTGTTTCCCAGTGGTCGAGTCAAATAATCGGATAAGTCGAGCATCTGTCGTGTCAATGAATGCCAGGGTGTCAACTGTCATTGTGGCCGTGGAAGAATTTATCAAGTCAGATCTCATCCCAGACCTGTTAGGCTCAGAAAAATTATGGAAGAAAATTAGAAACGTTAGGGTTAATCTTTTATTTTGTATGATATCAATACATTATAATGAAAAAAATATTTAAAACCCAGTAAAGCACATTAGGTAGAAAAACTGATTTAATTTTTTGAAACAAAGAACTTCCCACCCCTCCCGTTTCTAAGACGTCAATCGTCAGACAGTCGTTCAGACCGTCTTTGAACTGTATTTAACATTTAAGATTTTTGAGGTTAATAAACTTTACAGACCATTTTATATTCCCTACATGACGTCCTTCGTACGACCAGACGGTCACCAAAATCCCTCCACACAAGGCAAAATTCCTTTTTTGAACAAGAAAAATCATTATTATTAGAAAAGTACTGAAAAAGATAGTTTACATTTTTGACTGAAAACCATGAAAAACAATTCCTTACTTGCTCGATTGAAGGATCAAACTTATTGAATTATTTTCTTTAAGATCACAAATAACTGGAGTGTTCAAATTATTAATGCTGTAAATGTAAACTTGAGACGGAGTAATCACAATTAAGAAACTATGGTTTAGTGAGATCTGAAATTTTGAACGAAGAGGACAAAGATTAATTAAAGAGAAATTATGTCAGGGATAAAAATATGAGAATCATTTCAAATACCTTGATGACACGGTCTCGAAAGTCTAGCTTGTCTTCAGCATTGGCTGTGAACTCTGACACGGTGATGGTTCGACGTCCGGTCATTGTCGCTGTCAATGTTTTCCAGTAAACACTCTTGTCCACAATATTAGCCAAAAATACATGACCTGAAGCTCCAGCTCCAACAAATTGAGTCCCATCGTTACTCCACTGAATGGCATAGATACTTCCTACTTTCGGTTTCTCCAGGCAATGGGACCACTGTCAAAAATAATCATTTAAATATATTATTATTAAAATTAATCATTCAAAATTTTGTACGCCATTTATACTCACCCCATATCGATCACAGAGACGTAAAGAATTGAATCCTCCGACAGCAAATAAACCACCAGACGGTTCCCAAGAAATTGCCGTAATCGGATGATCATGGACCAAACTGGAGAAAATTGGTCGGCCATAAGAGTCCCATACTTTGTACCGACAATCTTCCCCACCAGACAAGATGAGACCAGTCGAAGAACTCCATGCAAGACAAAGAATGATCCCATCATGAGCTTTCCATTGTGTTGGTTTTGTTGATGGGGCAATTGGTTTGATGACTAAATTATGACCATTTGAATGAATAACAGACTGGCCATCTGGACCCCAAGCACTGGCGTACACTGGGATCTGACCTAGACAGACACGAGTCACGAGAACCAGAGAAAGAGAGAGATCAGTGAGTTTAAATAAAGAAAACGTGTATGTGTGTATTTAAAAGTGTAATAAGTGTGTGTATCTTAGACTGACAAGTTGCCAAGGTTGACCTGTGCATCCCAGCTCGAGACCAAATCCGAACGACACCATCCTCACCCGAAGTCAATATTTCCGATCCATCGGAATTCCACGAGCCACTCAGAATGGCTCCTAAGAACAACAAAACAGAAATAACATTCGGGGGACATTGATTTAATAATAAGATCAATTTGACCGTGAGATGTAATAATAGATTCTCTGTTCTTTATTTATTTTCCTGTCTCCTTCTCTCTCTCTCTCTCTCCTCCATTCATCACAATTATTTGACTCCCTCCACAACCAAAATAAGGTATTCAAAATATGCAATACTCACCCTTGTGACCCTGGACTGATTTCTCTATCCTCCCTCCTCGACCTAGAAGATGGAAGTGACCGTCGGAGGCTGTGATGAGGAGTAACTAAAAAAAGACAACGATATGACGTTCAATACAATATGATCAAACAAAGTATTTAGTCATTTTGGAATTTTTAGTTAATACCTCTACACTTTTACGAGCTCCAGAAGTTGTGGATGAACCCCCGCTTTTTGGAGGCCATTGCATAGACGTGGGGAAGAGGTCAGCTGGTAAATCCGCAACTTTAGACGTTTCATTCGAGACTGGAGAGTACAAATATGTGGAAGACATTTTAAAATGAATTTTTTAAAAAGAGAAAGTAATATTTTTTTTACTCTGATAAACTTACAAAGATTCCACAGCAAAAGCTGATGATCGTCCCTAAAATGGTCATTTAATTTTTAATGAGTTTATTAACGATAAAGAAACCTTTATTAACTAATTTTACAATTGGGTCAAAATTAAAGACTCACCCACAAGAAAATATCTCGTCACTTGTATTCCAAGCAACACAAGTTGCAAAATCCGAGTGTTTTGGTGAAGAGTCTTGAGATATTTTCAACTTCATTATATTTATTCTACACCATTTTATCCCAATTACAAACTCAATGTATTATTGACTATATTACTCCACTTTTATGTACTCCACAGTCCATTTTTTTAAAAACAATTTTGTTTGGATGACAAGAGCAACTTTATGTATTTTCTTCGCAGTCACGTGTAGTACAATATAATAGTTTTTATGCTTTGTCTATTTGAAAAAAATAGTTAATCTTAATTAAAATAATTCTTCCAGTGTGATAAACTCTTCCTCGCGTAATAAAAAATGACAGTCAATATTTTTTATGCACTACTCTCAGCTCCGTACAATGCAGCACAAAACAAAGGGTAGTCATGACGACGCCAGGAGACCGTAAATGTTACCCGGAATATTCACCCCCGAAATGCCCGACAAGTTTTTGTCCATTAGTAAATCCAGTGCACAGAACTCCAAAACACAACAGTAAAACTTGTGTGTGTGAATGAGTAATGTAATTTTCCATAAAAAATATTTCTTTTGTACATTACATAATATCTTTTTATTTTCAATCTCCATTCAAAATTATTTGACATTTTAGTCTAAAATCCTCTTGCACCTCACCTATCAAATCAAAATTTAACAAATGTATTTCGTGTATATTGGTCCCCAAAATAATGATCCATCATTATTTTCCACTGTAGAAGACACACACTCCTGCACAATTACACTTTAATTCATTTTTATTACAAAATAACAAGGCATAATATTTTTCCATATTGCCCATATTCCTCTCGATCAAAGCCTTCAACTCTGACAAAGTTAATCATAATTATCTGTAAAAAATATTTGATACAATACAATATACTAACAGAATGAATATAATTGAATTAAAATATTAAATTTTGATTTTCTACGGTTCCAGAAAGACACAATTATCATTAAATTTGACTAATCGAACACTACTAGCTGATCTTAAAGGACTCTTTTGTGACTTAAGGGACTCTTGAGGATGTCTCATACTTCTTATACTACTACTTCGACTACTTTTCCTCGACATCCTCGAAGCAGTCGACTCAGTCTTCTGGAGTGAAGTTCGACTCGCAGTCAGTCCTCCACCTTCACGACAAATCCATTTGTCATTCAAATATTTGTTGATCTCTTTGATTTCACATCTTTTATTTGATTTGGGTTCTAACAATCTTTTCACTAGTCGCACAAGTCTTGGACTAAAATCTTTAAAGATTTCTGGAACACGGATTGATTTTTTCTTAACCCAATCCAAAAATTGTGAGTAAGCTGGGTCTACAAGAGCATCTGCAATTCTCCATGGTTGACATCCAGTCAAACAATGACAGATGAGAATCCCAGTTTGCCAAACATCGAGTGAAGAATAACAATAGTATTTTTCTTGTGGAAGGATTTGACAAACTTCAGGAGGATCCGAAGAAAAGATTGCGTCTTCAGTTTTCTTCACTAAAGAACCAACAGGTCGAGTCGAACCAAAATCACCAAGTTTGACTGAACTCAGATTGGGTCCAACAACGAGGACATTGTCCAGGGTCACATCGCCATGTACTAAATTGAGACTATGCATAAATTCAATTGCTGAGGCAATTTGTTGAGCTATCGTTTTGACTTGACTTTCTTGAAGAGGCATCACTCCTCTTTTTCCATAAATAAATTTTGTGAGGGATCCGTATGGAGCATTTTCTTGAACGTAGACAAAATAATTATCCAGGATGAAGGAAACATTGTAAGAAGTAATGATATTGGGGTGTGGACTAAGGAAATAATTGTAGTCCATTTCTTTTTTGAAATCTTCGTAGGTTGTGTAGGTCGAGTCGACGGCTTTAAGGATCATTTTGTCAGAGTCTTTCCGGACGAGAGTGACTTTACTAAAACGACCTTCACACACTGTCTTCAACAAACGGAATCCTTCTTGAACACACAATTTCTCGATTTCCATATCCTTTGGACTCGGAGGATTCGGGATTGTTGTTGTGGGGGTGCCGGGGTTTTGATTGTCTGGGGCTGATTTGTTGGGGTATGATTTGCGTCGGATAGACATTCTCGGCAGCGTCATTAAGTGTCTGTAAAAGAATTTGTTACAATTAAATAATGAAATTTTAAAAAAGAATTTCAATATTAAGTGAATTTCGTTTATTTAAAAAATGCTTACATTGTAAGAGTCACTTTTGGGATCCAGTGAAAAAATCTTTTCGACGATTTCCTGTTCGAAGATCTTGTCAAGTCACTCGTGTTCCACAAATTGTGTCGAGATTTGGTTGTGTCAAATGGTTTTATTAAATTCCTCAAATATTATTTTAGTTCCGAGTATCCTTCACCTTGTTACGTGACAACTGTGAGTGCGTGTGTCGGTTGTGTAGTGAAAAGAGCGTGTGTGGTTGAGATGTCAACTTTCTCGGGTTATGTTTGGTAGGAAGACGGGTTTTCTGGCCAACGCTAAGATGCCAACTGATTGTTCAAGGAGCGAATCAGGGCATTTATAAGAGGAGCAACGCGTGTGAAGGAAGCTTCTCACTACACTAACACTGTATTCAGGATGACACATGCAAATGCCCGGGTTTCTCAGAACTCATTGGCAACTTGAACTGCACGGGAAATCAGAGAGAGAGAGAGTTTTGTGTACGTAGTAAGAAGAAGTGATGTCGTCGTTTTTTTTCTCGTTTCTCTCCCTCCTGTCGTCATTATTTCTTGTTGCTTCTCCGTGTTTTCCGTACACACACACGGGCTTTCCCGGTTTTCCTGTGTGTACTGTGTATGTGTCGGGTACTCTTTTTGTGCTACAATGGAGGACGTAATGTAGCTCATGTGCGTCATTTGATTAGATGATGGTGATGATGCCACGCTTTTTTTCCCTGTGACACATGAGGACACTGGGAAAATGAGGAGAGTTCAAGAGGTGAAGGTGGTACGGTGCCCGTGCCCGCTTCCTCCCGGTATCCTCCCTCCCGGTACATCATGAGACAAGTTGCCAAGCTGAGAAAGAGGAACAAGTGAGCCATGTACCCCCTTTTGATCCATCAATAAGTGGAATTCAACGAGACACGATTTCCTCAATCTTTTCTCTCTCTCTCTCTCTTTGTGTGTGTGTGTGTGTCTTATGGGGCTTCCTTGGAAAAGTTCACGCTTTCAACACGCGAGTCAAGTTGTGTGGTTTAAAAATAAGGATTTTCTCAGACTTTTTCTTTCTAGATCCCATTCGTAACCATTACATCTCCTACATTTGTTTCAACACTAAATCTATCTAACCTCTTAATCTCCCTCTCTCTCCTCCACCACCTCCACCACACACACACACACACAAAACCACCACTAAGACCATAACCAAATTTTTTGATCTTTTACGATCGATAACAATTTTTTTCTCCGTCTCTACCATAAATCCACTCCTTGACTTCGTGATCCTTCATAAACAAATCAGTGACAATGTTCGTTCTCCTCCGTCTAATCTGAGAGAGAGAGAGAGAGAGACACACACACACACACACACAGTCCAAGTTCATGATGATCTCACAGTTTCTCCCCGCTGTGATTCATCCGATTTCCCAACAATTATTAATCCCCGCATTGACAGTTCTCACTTTCAAGTCTGAGTCACCCAGAGTTTTTTCCGATTTTAAAACTCCTTTTCTCTCATCAACTTAATTGTTTCGTTGGCTTCGAAGTAGGGAAGTCATTTACAGATTAACAAGAAAAGGGTTTAGTACAAGTTACACCATAACTCAATCTGCAATATCTTATTTTATTTTATTCACATAGTTTCAACTTGAAATACAGAGTAAAAAAAATAATAATGCACATTTGACATAGCCAAAAATAAAAATACATTTTTTTCAATCTTCAAGTTCTTTTCAAAGGTTAAATATTAATACGCATTAAATTCACTTTTGTGTGCAGTGACTTTGAATCAAAAGAATATAAATTTTTTTATTCAATTTTTATTTCCTGGAATTATCCTTCAGAGTTCTGAGCAGCGACAATAAAAGAATTTTGTACATAATTCGCAACCGCATAATTTCCATTGAATCATATAAAAAGCCGTGACTTTTGTGTCCTGTCTTTTTCGACAAGTTTTTTGCATTACCCTTTTAGAAATACTCGGTTTTTTATTTTTAAGACTGTCAGTTGTTTCTACCGGGTAAAAAATTGCACATCTCCTCCTCTTTTTTTGCATTGGATGTGCGAATCAATAAAAGTTATATTTTTTGAGAGACCAAGTAATTTACAACTGACTGTAAATTTTGTGTTATCCTGGAAGAGAGGAGGATATGGGTGCAATGTGTGAGGGAATTTATGACTGATTATCACACTGCCGTTGATATTATTGCATCATCCCCGACAGTCCATCTCTACGGATGATTAAAAGAAATGTCAAAACAGTGAAAGTGGGCATCGGGCCAACAAAACTTCTCTCTCTTCAGCTTATCCTAACTGGAACACACAAAATACATAACACCCAACGAGAAAGAGCTTAGCAAAAAAACAGACACACACACACACTGATGGGTTTTACTCTTTCTCGTTCTTTCGGGATTTTTCTTGGGAATCAGCACTTAATGAACTTCTCTTCATTGAAACTGATTACCCAGTTTGCTAAATGAGAAATGAAGAAAATGTTTCTTTTGAAAGGGAGGAAATAATTGTTTTAGATAATTCCATAAAATTTGACAGTGTTCATCTTCATTAGCCATTATGTGAATGTTGTGTACAAAAAGTTGAGGATGAGTTGACGTCATCCTCTTTCTGGATGGCCAAGACATTGATTCTAGTAATGATCCTGAACTCTCAGAAGTTTTAACTGCTTCCAGCCCTTCTTCTTCTGTGTCTCAAATTGTTCCTTTTTTCTCTCTTTTTTCCTGCAGATGAAAAGCGAGTCTATTTCCACTACCATGTTTTCAAGACAATGCCTTAATGTTCCTTCTGAAAAAAAAGATCTTCAAAACACACACACACACACACACACAGTCAAGGGAAGATGATATTTTCTTTTCCATTTTATACTGTTCAAAATCGTAGGATTTCTCCTCCTCTCACACTTCACACTTCCTCTTTTCTCCAGAAGACCCAGCATGAATTGTACATTATACTTTATTATTGTTTTTCTAGATCGTCAGAATCATGTACATCAAATCCTCCGATGCACACACACAGGTCTTGTGTACTCACCCAGGGACACTAATACCTTTGGAGGCGTGTAGTGTAAAGTATTGGCTTGTGTGTGTGTCTGAGGAAGTGAGAAATACTTGCGTCATCCTCTTGAAAAAATAATTGATTGTTTTTGTATGTTTCACTAGCAAAAGAGAGAGAGAGAGAGAGAGAGAGAAGTTGGTTGGGTCGAGAGAAAGAGAGAATCTTGGTTTTCAAAAAAAAGAGATTTTTTAGGATAAATAAATACTAGAGACTCCGTCTAGAACTTTCAGAGAGAGAGAGACAGGTAGAGTGTGTCTCACTTAAAATTTCCCTAAAATGTAGCAACTAGGGTAATTTATTATAGAGAAAAAGTATTAAACTAGACCACAAAAATAGCTCATCTCATTTTCTGAGACCATCCTCTTTTTTTTAAAATACAACTTTTTGTGTTGGATCCACAAAGAAAATATTTGGAGCTAAATAAAGCACACTTAATAAGTCATGGGATGAAGTGACAGAAAGGTTACTAGTCGTGAACCCCTCGTGGTATTAATTTATTTCCTAGTTTTTTTTTCTTCAACGTGGGCAATTTTTAAACTAACTATGATTAGAGAGAGGTAGGTTGGTTCAGGTACGGCTAAATGGTCTCGTAGTATTTTCAGACATTGTACCTATGTACTTACGAGTGTACTCAGTATTACAGTTTGTGTTTAAAATGTTGCATTATGTTTTACACTGAAAATGATGATGAAGCTTTTGGTCATAAGATGGAGGAGAAAAAAGGCAAGGAAAAGTTTGTGAAGCGTCAAGCAAAAGCAGAGGAGAGGAACTTAATTTGTTTACATTTGTTGTGAATCTAAGTGTTTATTTTCTAAGCATTTTCGTTGAAAGTTTTGTTTAAATTTTGACTATTTATATTCTACACACACAGTCCCTCTCACACTTTACACGGGGAGTAAAATGAGATGAGAGTCATTTCACCCTTTTTAGTTGCTTGGGCTCAACGATTTACATGAAATTTAAAGCACTCTCTTCGTAATTTTTTATTCTTTTGTCTTGACATGGTTTCTCCAAGACTTCCTTCTCTGTCGTGAACAAGAGAAGAAAATAAGAGATGAGTTGAACTCACACGGAGTCGGAGACCAGGGAGCAGACACCGAAGGCGGGTGGGTATTTTCCAATCTTACTCTTTACTGTACGGGACGAAGAGAAAGAGAGAGTAAACAATTTTAGAAAATTATTATTGAGAAAGGTTACAAGGTGGGAGAGGAGGGAAATCTTTTTTTGCACAGATTTTGTGTGTGTGTGTACGTGTGTGTGAGAGGGAGAGTGCACGCTGTGCATGTGTCTTTCAACCTTTGACATTTCTAACAACTTGTTACTTTCCTTCTCTCTCTCTCTCATCACAATGTTTCCCGTGAGGATGGACTCGAACGAAGAATGTATACACATTGACTCTAATAAGTGTGTGATGCAACGACAGTCTTCTTTTTTTTGTTAAAGGTGAGAATGTTGACCAGAGAAAGAGAGAAGATGCATAGTTCTCATCAACCTTGCCATTTTTTCTTTGCTTGTTTTCTCCTCCTCCTCTACTATTTATTTACCCTGTTCACTGCTCACAGCCAACTTTTCCGAAATATTGAGCCACATTTCTTGTTTCTTTACTCAGGCAGAAAGTAAACCATCTGTTACTCTCCTCCCTCCTCCCGTCAAAAGGTGAGGGCACGAGACGAGGAGTGAAATGGGAAAGGGGAATACACTGTCGAATGGAAAGAACCCAGACGATCATGTGGGCTCAAATACAATTTGAGTATGGAAATCTGAGTCTTCATTATCTATTTCAAGGTATTCGGGATTAAAAAGACTTGTTAACTTGGTCATCAAACACGCAACGCCTTTTTGTTCCGAGAAATCCCACTTTTTCTCATCGACATCGGTTTATGTAAATTAAGACAGGAAGGAGAAATATTATTATGACGGTGAATTAAATTGTGGAACAGTCTGCAAAGATGATGCAAGATTTATTTATTACTATTATTATGTAGTCTGCAGAACTGCGTATCAAATTCTGAATTGATAAATATCTTTTCATGTGTAAAGAAATCTCTCTTGTCACTGGACAAATTACTTGAATTGTATAATTATTGTAAATTGTTGAATAACGCCATGAATTTTTGCAAATTTTCTCAAACGAAAGTTGTACTGCACGTACCAAACAAAATAAGTACCAAATAAAGACGAAGAAGGAAATTTAATTTGCGACTATTTAGTTCTATTGAAGATATAAATAATTAAATAAAATACTAAATAATCTCACCATACACACAATATTTAGTTAAACAAGAATGAAGAAGGGGCAGCGGACTTTGGACTTGTCAAACCCAACCCTAAAAATCCCATCCTCTGACGTTCTAATAGTATGTCTGGGAATTCCTTGGAAATTTGTGTAAAAACTGTGAATTTGTAAATTAGCCAAACTGTCGTTAATTATTTTGAGGAGAAAAAAGAATGAAAGTTTATAAATGATGTCATAAAAGTCTTGATTTTCGTCTCATGCATCCGTTTTCCGCATTTTCACTTCCCCATTTCCTTCTCTCTTCTTCCTTTTTCCTTCCTCCTTGTTAAATTTCTGCCCAATGAAGAGAGAGACGAGGAAGAAATGACAACGGCATGGGACTCAAAATGTTCTAAAATAAGGACTGGGGTTGATATTGTAGAGAGTGAGTAATAGTTTTAAATGTCAACTCTGTCTCTACAATAAATAGAGAGAGAACGCTACCACTTTTAAGTACGTGTGTCTCTCCCATTCCGTTTTTTGTTTCTTTTTTCCCTTCCTTTGCGTGGGTTCAATTAATGTCAAATGAGTCAGGCAGAGAGGAGAGAAGAAGTTTGGTAGTACACATGACACTGGTTAATTATCCCAGAATTATTCATAAAAAGAGGGGAGAGAAAGATATTAGGCGCATCATCCTCCTCATCCCATTTATCACGTGGATGAATCGTCTACTCACAATTTGATGTCAAATGAAGACAGTCTTCACTCTCCTCGTCTCATGCCTTCACACAAAGAGGATTCCAAGTGTATCCACCAACAAATTTATTCACGTTGTTTTCTCACACACAAGACCAAAGAACTCCTTTTTATTCTTGACATTTTTGTTGTTGGTCCGTTAAATGGTGGTCTGGCCCATTTCCATTTGACTAAAGAGAAAGTCTCGGAGACAACGAAAGAGAGTAAAGCAGAGCTTTTAATATAAAAAACGAGGAGGGGGGATTTTTTTACTGTAATGAGTCATCATCATTTTCATCGAATGGCCTTACCTCTCTTTCCACAATTTACAAATTACAGAAAATACTCAGAATTAAACATTTTTACCCTCCTCTTTATTTCGTTTCCGGTCCTTCTATTTCTTAATTATTTAACACGGATCCACCATACGGATGAGTAGTACTGTACTGAGAGGAAGAAAAAGTTTAATTAAAATAACTACACACTCTTTAAAAAAAGATTTGCAGGGAAGGGAAGGATATTTCACAAAATTCCGTCCCTCCTTTTTTACATAATTTCCTTGTCGTCATCTTTTCCCATGTCATAAAAAAACAGTCTTTTATTTTCCCTTTCGTTCCACCCAACCTCGAAAAAATTTTCCAAGCAGTTTTCCACGAAATCCCAACCTTACACACACACACAAAGGTACACACACTCCCGTAACTGTCGGTAACGGTAAGCCGAGGCGGATGGCGAAAAGGAGAATGAAATTACAAGTGAAACTGTTTTTATTTGCCAAGAGTCCAGCCGAGTCCTTGAAGGATGATGGGATGCGGAAGGATTGTGTGGACTATAAACCTACTTTTTTGAAATACCACATGCCCTGTCCAGGCAGGCAGGCACACACACACACACCATGCATGATGAGATGGGGGGGAGCCTTGGACGACAGACGGCTGTTGTTCCTGCTACAATCTCAAAAGTATCAGTCAGGTAGAACAGAAAGAGAGAGAAGTTTCCTTGTTAGGTGGGAGTGGAAACACATGTAATTGAGATTCTTCCGTTCGCCAAACCTAACGGGATAATTCGGAGGAGGGGAAAAGGGTCCCTCACATAAATGTGTTTTTTGCACCAATTTTATGACTAACATTTCATCTGTATAATACCTGGTTCACTCATCCTCTCCCTCTTCCTCTCTCTCTTGTGTGTATGTGTGTGTGTTTGTGTCCAGTTGGTCGTCCTCCTCGGAATGTGTATTATTATCTTTCTGGAAGGGAGGGGAGGCAAAAACACATCATATGTCTTTGACAAGAAAGGCTGCCATAAATTGGGTGTCTCTGCGTGTGTGTGGAGATCTCAAGTAATACCTGTGTGTGTGTTTGTATGATTCTCCATATTGTTTTATTCTTGTGGTGACTGTGTGTGTGTGTAGGTAGGTCCAATTTCCGGCTCTTAGACAAGCTGAAACTTTAAACTCCAACAGGACTACAACTACATTCGTGTGTGTGTCTGCATAGTGCATACATATTAAGTCTCTTATGTCGTATAATAATAACAAACAATGGGGCGTAATGTCAGCCAGTGTTGTCAGCCCAACCACACACACACACGAATGTGTGTACAGTAAGGACAAACACAGTCAAAGAAAAGTAAAGGTGAATTTTCCCTTTCTTGATGAGACACACACACACACACCTGGAAGAGGGATGTACGTATGGAATGGGAATTTGGGACAAGCCAAAGCCAGCTAATGAACGGGAGCTCATAAAAATTGTCAGAGAGACTGATGAGTCCACACACACACACGCACACACACGTAAAACAGTCCACCTCAATATTCTCGATTTAATACTCAATTTTTGACCCGTATGAATGCATCAATCATAATAAAATGCCATAACAAACACTCAGAGAGTGTGCCTTTTTTCACCTGTATTCTCACCCTCTCTTTATCCTCGTTCCGATTTCCAACAAATTTGATTTTTACATATTTACGCTAATATAGTAAGAGGATGCATCCTCCTACACACGAACATATTGTGGAATAACGTTTGTCTTCCACACACGCACACACATGTAAAGAATATGGGATGGCAAGTTGATGATGACAAGTTGTTGCTGTGTCAGAAAAGAATACAGAGTACAAAGTCTCGAATGTGCATCATCACAATGTGTCATCCACACTTTGCATCAGTATACAAAATCCAGACAGGCTAAACTGTCCATTCTCTCCCCCACCTTCACCCGCCTTCTCTTTTTCTCCCGTGTGAGTTTTTTTGCAGAGGAGCCACCGACTCGAAAATTCTGATGGCGTAAGAAGGTAAAGACGTTGCATATGAAGCGGATGACTTAGAGAGAGAGAGCAACGACAGGTAGATTGTAGATTCATGGGTCGTTGGTGGTAAATAGTTTTTTAATGGAGGTTGATGATGTCCTCACACAAAATACAGACTACCCACCCACCGGATATTCTTCAATCTATTCTACAACTCTCATTGTTGTACATTGTGTATTGTTCTGAGTGTGTGTGTCTCTCTCTCTCTCTCGTAATTCCCCTACGATCCACCAGAATTGAGAGTACTTTTCGTCGTCGTCTGCTCGAGTCAACTTACAATTAGTCACCAGAAAAAGAGGGGGAGAAGCTTTTTTGGCACAATAATCCATATGTACACAGCGTAACTACATTTTCCTTTCTACAATCCCATCCTGTGTGTGTGAGAGAGTGAATGTGTGTCTCAGGTATATGCCAATGGGATCATCCAATCAACAAATCCGACTGCCGCTACTTCTTCACTGTAGAGAGAGAAGAAGAGCCGAAACTCATTTCTAGGTCAAACTTGAACAGCAAGTGTACAGTGTACACTGACGATGAGAGTGTGTGTGTGTACATCTATGAGACTCAATAGAGAGGACACAAATACACTAGAGAGCAACGTTACATTATAAAGAGAGAGAGAGGGTGAAGAAAAACGTCAGTTTGTTGTCCATTGTGCCCACTCGTTCCCCGTAATACGAAACGAGAGTACAAATAGCAAACTTTTAATCATCCAAAACTATTCACTTCCGTCATTCAAAAATATGTATCACAATCCACACACACGAAAGAGAGAGAGAGAGAGTGCAGGTCGAGAAAATTCCCGAAACATTTTCTCCTCCTTCTTTATTTCCCGAATTGTTTTAATCCACTTGTCTCCCGTTCTTCTTTCTTACCACACAAAATTCCCCTTTCCCTCTCTTTATCTCTCTCTCATGTAGGCAAAACAATTTTACATTTTGTACAACAGAAATTTTCTGCATAATCCTCCTTTTGTCATTTGTTCATCTCACTTTTACATTTTTTTGGCACCCTCGCATTCATTCGGCGTGAGCTCATCTTTGATTTTACAGAATTCAGTCTCAATGGACTCTCTCAAACTTTTGTGAGTGAATTTTCTCAATCCTTTATTTACACATCATCGCCATCAAGAGATTTCTGTCTTAAGACAAGAGGAAGTAATGTGTGGGTGGGAGGGATCATTGAAGAGGATCAGTAATAAATTGAAAGAAGATGACAATAAGATGATGATGGAATGTACGGATGTTCTTACAATTTTTTTAATTGTCCATACATACTCATTGAATCAAATTACTGCGAGTTTCGTTTCTCTCCCTTTGATAAAACACTCTCTGTAAATGCACACATACGTGTGTGTGTCATGTGTGTGTCTTTAAAAAATCCTTTCTCTCTCTCCTTCTGTGATGAATAAATGTTCATTAAATGCATTCAGGTATGGGTGAGTTCATACTGTATGTGGAATAATTAGCAAGCGTACAACCGTAAGGGAGACCAAAAGATGACTAGTTAGTGTGTAATTATTTATTTTTGCAACTTGTATTTTGCACTCAATACAGCAGAGAAGAGAGAGTCTCTTTCGCTTAACGACCGACGACAGGAGGACAGGAGAGACAGGAGAATTTTGTAGTAAAGTGAAAATTAGATGAATCTTTAACTTGTTGACTTCCCTTCATCTCATGTCAAATTGTGTTAAATTAATACACACAATAATTATCATTTCTTCCTTCTCCCTCCCTCTCTCTCCACACACACACACGTTAAAGAGACTGTAGGGAAATATATGGCGTTGACCCTCTGCAGCCCTTTAGACACACACACAGGCTAAAACAAATAGCAAGATCTTGTTACCTTTTCCTCTCCTTCATTTTCCACATGTATTGTACAAATATAATAATATATATTTTACAAATAGAGTATAAATGAAAAGCATACAACAGATACACACACCACACACACACACCATAACAGACAATGCTCAAAAGAAGTTGAGAATATCCAATTAGTGGTTTTTGAGACTAGGTGACATTTTAAAATGTAATGCAGGTCATCGAGGCGATTCGAAAAGGCACTTTCAAAAAATATGTATTGTACACACACACACGAGTACCCACAATGCATAGTGGTAGTGGTAGTAAATGAAAGAGTCGCAATTTGTAAAAGTGAGTTGCTCTATTATTATTTACTCTACGAGTCGTATTTGTCTTGTAGGGAAAAGTAAAAGAAAAAATGTGTTGCCGACAACCACCATCTCCATTACATACATACTACATACTTTTCAGTACTTTTGAGTTGATACTTGCATACCACAAAATAAAATGATGTACAGTCTTACTTTACACTCACCGAGAGTAAAGTTGAGAGTCTTTAAAGTCAAGAAAATGTGACAGAAACGGAGCTCAACATTTTTTTAAACATTTTCTGTGTATACAAAATTAAACCCATACAAATACACACACATTCACTCACTCGTGTGTGTGTGTATGGAAAAGGGATACATTGCATTGAAAAAGAAGAAGAGGATGAAGAGAGTAGAGCTAATTTGTTCAAAAGAAAGTTTTTGTTACATTTTCTATGAAATCGCACAAGTCGCTTTAGAGCCAGGTATCCAAAACACACACACACACACTTGAATTCATCATGTATTTGTACTAATGCAATAATAAAGACTGGGCTTTACCGTGTTACTGTGTGTATAAAAGATGAAGAAGTTTATTTAGCTTCTTTGATTACTCTCTTTTCATTGTTTTCATTCCCTTTTAAGCCTTGTTTCGGCTCATGTCTCCGTACACAAATATAGGGGAAAGGCGGGATACCCTTGTCGGCTCATTTAATTCCTTCAAGAAAAAGAGCAAGTGTTATTTTTTAGCAAACGTGCAGATTTTGAAAAATACACGGCTCCGTAAGTTGACCATTTATGTCTCTATGAGAGGATTTTTTGAAGGTCAATAGTATTTCTGAAGTTATGTCTCCAGATGGTAAAAAGCCAATTTCCAGATATTTTGACGAAATGACTTTCCTTGCGGCGTCACTTTTCTTGTCGCTGTTTTCATAAAGTCTCACAAATTTGGTTTACTGTGACAGTCAAATAAAAATAAAAAAGTCGTAATTTACGTGACGAATCATGGTGGCACTTTTGGACCAAAATTATACTGACTTTTAGGATTACGTAAAGAAATTTATGAAAACAATCATAAAAAATTAGTAATGCTTCCCTTTTTAAATTTTGATAATTCAAGTTTTGAAGAAAAAATTAAATTGGAAGCTGGACTTTTATTTGAAATCCTAGCAAATATTTTAAACTGGAAGCTGTAATTTAAAACGATGAATTTTCTAAAGATCTAGTCTCTAAGAAATCCAAAGATGGTTCTCTAAGGTTGATGCTCTCCCCTGACTTCCCCTACAAATTGTCATTGTTTTGGTTCCATGCATTAGATTGATGGAATCGTTTTTAAAGGACATCTCTCTCCACACAAACACACACACAGTGCAGAAACGTGGAATGATAGTGGAAGCAGAACCACATTGTGTCCCCTCATAGTGTCACATTAAGTTTTTGGCACATTTTCTTCTCATCTTCCCTCCTCCTTGTCTGTAGGATCTTCTCTCTGTCTCAGAACCCAATCTCAATATCTGTACAATGCATTGCAACGCATTGGGATGCAAAAATGTGTTCAACACCTGTCTCATTTTTGGTTTAACTGTGGCTTCTTCCTCCTCCTCTTCTCTTTCTCTCACTTGTTTTCTATTTACTCTACCACAAATTACTCCCCATTTTCCCATCATAAGCTTTTAACCATCCATTCCACACACACGCAAACATATCCACTACTCTCATATTGATCCCTTCTAATAGAAACAATACACATTCCCTACAGTACATAAGACTAGTCCACGAAATTGTATACATGTCACAACCAGCCAAGATAAATTCCAAATAAACATCTCTCTCTCTCTATCTGTGTTTATCTCTCCTTCAGAGACACAGAACCACACAACAACAACAACACACACAAAAGTAAATTCACTTTAGGTTTATTGGCCACAACTACATTACAAGAAGATGCACATGCCATTCTCTCCCCAAAAACACGGAATAATATCCATGGTCTTTAGTAAAGACTCTTTACACAAGTCTATTAATACAGAAATAGATTTATTCAAAAATTGTGGATGTAGATACAACACACAAAGAACAATGTACAAAATGGAGAAGGAAAAAATTGGTTTCTCTCTCTATACTGCATTTCAGTGCATCTCAGTTCAGTTGTTCAGAGAAACGAGGATGGTGTATGATAATAATTCTCATCCTTCACAGATTTGTGTTGGAAGATGCAGTGTGTGTGTGTATTTCACTGCAAGACAATACAGTAAACATGACATTCCCCTGTCAAGCTCACTGACTTCAATTTTTTCTCTTGTGTACATTCCTCCTGTACAACAGATACAGAATACTCTCCATCAAAATCAAAGCCAATTTTCCTGATGGTGGTGTAATGCTCGATCTTGAGTACTACCAAGTGTAAAATTGGATTGGAGTCCTGTTCATACCAACCTGTATGAATGTGTAGAGTTTGTACTTTGTACACACAGTTTAGACTGTAGTTTGGGTGACGTAGAACTTATGTATGTCGTTCTTGTCTCCAAGAGACGAACAATGGGTAGTCGTCGTCAACTCCGGGTGTCGCCAAACCAATTTCCTTTCATTTCTATTTTATTGTCCATTATCTTTACTTTGTAGAGCATTAAGCATGGATTTTTACTTGATTTTCCAACGCTCACAACAAACATTGTCACAACCAAAATCTCAAAAAAATGTATCTATGAATCTTCATCTCTTCTTTTCCCATTCTTCACTAATTGAATTGTAGACTTATTTCTCCTCTTCTTCTTTCGTACAGAAAGAGAATGTAAAGATGGAGATTTTGTAAGATCCTCATCATGTTAAAATAAAAATATGTATAAATTAAGTGGAAGAGCATACATGTATGCGAGGAGAGAGTGAGGAATAATGTTTCTCTCATTCAAAATCGAGTCCAATGTTATCTCACAAAAATGTAGCCTTGACTTTTTGATGGGGAGTGCAAATCAACCACAGTACAGAGCAGGGTATAAATGATGATATTTTGTAATCCATTATTTCCTATCAAGAGAGAGAGAGAGTGAAGAGGATTGAGACAAATTTTTATGATCTTTAGCCATCTTTGGCACACACACCCAGAAAAATGTTAGATCTGTACGTAATCGTTACAACGGGGGAGCTTCCTCATTCACAGTATTGGCAGGGGCCATTCATTTATTTCCAAAATATAAAATAGTTCATTAGGCCATGGACATGGAATAATTTCCCTTTCCTTCCTCCCAATCATTATTATTGCTTACTTTGTAATTGGATGTTGATCCTATTCTCATTTTTCTCTGCAAGATTTATCTGCCTGTCAGGATCTACTACGTACGTCAATCCTCAAAAGAGAGATAAAGAAGAGAAGAAAATGAGACAGGGATTCATTTCAATCTCCTTTTCTTAAAGACGACAAAAGTGTGATGCTCACTTTGGATCAGATTGGGCAGAGCTCCACTTAAAATATTTAATGCTTTGTTAAATTGAAGTTTAATTCCAAATTAACCCTTTTTTGGCTTCTATGTTTGGGAATCAGACTCGAGGCGAAAAGGGAGAACACCGTAAATACCCAATTAGAATCACACCACATTTTTATAAATTCTAATTCATTTCATTTTAAATTAATGGAAAAGTATTAAAAAATTTACCCGGTATTTACTTTTGAATCATGTCCGGATTTACACTGTAATATTTCTTCCGGACACTTAAAATAAGGAGAAATGGAAGATTGTTGAAACTTTGTTTTGGGAAGCTGTCACTTAATTCCACAAAAGAAGACTGATTGCTAATAAGCCTTAAGTACGCTGACAGGACGACAATTGACCAGAATGACTTGTAATTTTTAAATCCCAAAGGAAAATAGTCCAATTCCTGAGAAACTGTGTAGTTTGACATGTGTGTTTATGTTCATGTGTGTGTGCAAAAATAGTGTGTGATACAAAATGAATAAATCATGGAAAGAATAGAAGAAACCCCGCAGACCCACTTTAGTCAGAAACAATCAAAATATAAAGTTAATCATTTGTTGATTCATTAAGAATGTAAATGTTTGGTGTGGATGAGATGAGACGTGGAGTTGTACAGTTGATTCATCCATTTATCACTCGAATTGAATGAATCATGATCTGTTCCTGTGGCCCGTACAAATGTGAGCAAATATGGTACTATCCATTTATTCACACACACACACACACCTCCAATCATTATACATATGTACGGGTGAGACTTTCATTCAAAAGTATGCAAATATCTGTGTGAAATTTAATGACATCCCCTCCACACACTCAATACCCCATTATAGTCTAACAGCATCTTTTCCACATACAATATACTGTATTTGTTGAGAACTCTACGACGACACTCAGGAGTCAAGGAGACTCCATCCTGACATTCAAAACTATTTTTGACCATCCAAAAGGACAAGACTGTCTCTCTCTCTTAGAGGCTAAGTGGCATTCACATTCAAAATAAATTTTGTATCACTACGAAAGGAATTGAATAGCCTACTGTGCAGTAAGTATTTGGGAGTACAAATATTTATCAATTTGACATTTATTTCAATTCTTATCTGTCCACTTTGACTGTGGACTCAATTAGTAAATACAGTATGTAATTTTTAAATAAAATCATGAATTAAAGATGATGAAAAATGGAACAAATTATTGGGATTTTATTTGAAATAAATCTTGAGCAATTAGAATTATTTTAAGTACTTTTTGTTTTATCCTTGGAATGAAACTGAAACTGATTGTTGACATGAAAATCATTTTGCCCTGTTTGCATTGCTTTCGTTCATGCCTAAATGAGGTTTATGTAAATTTTGATTCGGCTCTACTTTTACTGGAGGAAATTTGAGGGAGAGAGTGCAGTAGCCTCGGTTTAGTTGAGAGTGCAAAGAGGGAAAGTGAAGGTCCGAACTAATTGCCCAGCAATTATTTCATTTTACAACTTTTTGACTGAAAAAGGGAGAGACTCGGAGTGGGACATCAGCCCTTTGACCTGTAGGCAGTGACGGGAAGTGACCATCACACATTTCAGTGTTTTCGGGAGGTTGTTTTTATATTTTTCTCATTTTTAAGAGATTCATTTTTCCATTTGTGTCAAACAAATTGTGTGGACATACAGAACTTAAACAGGCTATTTGCATAGATATCCATAATTTTCCATAAGTTACATTCCACATACATTATTAACCATTACTTTTTCTGTCTAGTTTGGACTCAACAAGGATAATTCCTCTGTAATTTTCATTCCATTGACGAAAAGGGAATATAGTCGGGTAATTTTTCCAGAATCGATTTTAATCTAAATCCAACTATGATTACAAGAATCACAAGAATAACTATTAATGGATGCAAATTTATTACTTGAATAGAAAAAGACATCGAATGTGGAGAGTGGAGACGAATCTGAAGTGAGAAGAACTGAGAAGGGAGATGAGAAGATTTTCAAATGCTCTCAATGCAAGTTCACATCAACCTTTAAGGGTATTGTTAAGACTCACGAAGGTACAGTTCATTCGGGCGAGAAGCCTTTTAATTGTTCACTTTGTCCTTACAAAGCAAAAGTCTCCGGCGTACTTAAGACTCACATGAAGATCCATGCTGAAAAGTTTTCAGTGAAAACAGAGAGAAACTCCTCAAGTGCCCATTTCTTAATTGCCCATATGCAACTAACAATAAACATCTTTTGACTACCCACAAGAGGATTCACACTGGAGAAAGGCCTTATGAGTGTTCCCTCTGCCCAAAAACTTTCTCCCAAAAGACAAACCTCTATTCTCACATCCGGATGCACACGGGAGAACGTCCCTTCAAATGCCCGCAACCGGACTGTGATCGCTCATTCAAGACCAACAGGGAATTGAAAAATCACCAACTGGTCCACACAAAGGAGAAATTTCTTAGTCCACTCTGTTACTACAGATCTTCAAAGATGAGTAATCTAAGGGTCCACATTGCCACGCACACAGGGGAAAAGCCGTCCAAGGGTACTATGCGGCGGTGAAAAATAATGATCTGAAGAAACATGTTAAGGCACGACACAACAAAGGGAAGGAACAGACTGATATGAGAAAGCAGAAGGATGGATCCAAGAAGTATCCGTCAGTCCAGTTGAGGTCAAGTGAGCAACAGCTTCAATGCAAATTCCCTGGCTGTGGATTTTCCACGGGAAAAGAGAAAGAGTTGGTAGGTCACTTGAGTGACTCAAGTTGAGTCGCCACGGAATCCCATTCGTCCTCCTCACTCCCCTCTCCATCGTCTTTGGCTGATAAGTCCATTCCTCGCAATTAATTGTTCTAATTAACAATTACAGATACGTAGAGATTATCTTTTTTGAGTGAGCAATTTTCCATTTTCTATAAATTTATTTACTGCCAAAAAGTCATTTTTGTTTTATACATACTTTATGAATGAATAGGGAAAAGAAAGAAAAGGTCCATTTTCCGATTTTATAAATCTTCAAAATTTTCTTTCATCTTTCTACAATGATTATTGGAATTTCTTGACCCGGCTATTATTACACAATAGAGTACACATTTCAGAAATACAGATAAACGTCATTTGTCGTCTGTGAAGTTCCCCAGTCGAAAGGTCAATCCTAAATTTTGTACAATTCAGTAAAACTTGTTGGATTATCTACTAAGCCATTTTTGGTGTGTCCAAGAACAAAATGAATACTATGAACCCATCTTATGAGTAGTTATTTTACAAATTTTTTATTTATCATTAATTATAGTCTATAATTTATAGACAATGTTAATTATTTGTACTGACTAGTTACTAATAAATCCATAAATAAAGCAGGAGTGAAGAATGTAAATATAAGAAACAAATGGAGGGTAAAATGAGTTTATTTCCTACAATAGAAAACTGGGTCATGTCTTTGTTCATAATTTGGACAGGGTCAAAAGAGAAGGGTCATTCTGATTCCCTTTGACAGGGGATGAGCCGAAAGCTCATTAGTAAAGTACAAATTTACAGTTTCCAAACATGTCAGCAGTTAGGGATTATTCGAATTCTCTCCTTCCTCTGTGCATCACACAAATACACACACGCACATTATTTACCCACGTTCTGGAATTAAAATTATCTTTTAATCTCCATTATATTGTACAATATAGACTGTCTCCAGCTCCCAAGTATTGTCTCCAACTTGTAGACAACAGGACTAATTTGTTTCTGTATCTCAACCCACTCAACTCGCATAAAAGTAGTTATCATAACGAATGTGAATTTTACGCACAATATAAATTATTCCCTTTTACAGTTTTGGCGTGCAATACAGAAAGATCACGTAATCAATTTTACTTGTCTCTTCTTCTGTCATCACAATTAAGTCCACTGCCTTATGTGTGTGTGTGTAAGTAGCAGAGGGAGAAATAAGTCTAGTAATATTACAATCCACAAATCTTCTCCTCACAAATAACAATTTTGAGGATAAACTTCTTTGGATAGATAGATAGATACAAAGAAAGGTTTTAATTGGTTCCAATTGAGAGAATCTGTGACAGAAATACAGATCGCAATTAACTGTAACGCCTCCCTCTCCTCTCTCCCTTATTCCTGCGTGTGTGTATGCGAGGTGGAATGCAACGATGATGAATATGGTGTGTTATATAGTAATTTTAGCAAATCTAGTTCATTGTTTTATAATACACAGCACACACACACCAGTGGAATGTGTATTTATACACGTCTTGTTTTCTAGACGGAGTTTTTGTGAGGAAATATAATTTCTTGGATTTGGAAGGATCTCCCTACCTGCAATATTATTATTATTATGCACACTCAGTTATTACGTGACAGGAACCCGGTCGTCAGCCTTTTGCATCACACATTACTCAAACCCTCCCTTCTCCCTCCTCCTGCTCAAACCCTCCCTTCTCCCTCCCCCTGGTGTGTGTGTGTGTGTCAGTATTACTCAGAGAGAAGGAGAGAGAGAAAAAGCCTTCTCAATTTTAGGCATATTTTTTCCTACCATTTCGGCATTCTCATTCAATATAATTTGCAATTGCAATTCCTCTGACTTGACACATACACACGTCGTTGTGATTTGATTTTCAGTTTTTCTTCTCTCTCTCTCCCTCTCTCACACACACACATTTAGGAGGCTGTGCTTGTTACTTCTAGTTGGATGATTTTTTGTTGAGGATGCAGCTTGCAGCTTCACCCAGTCAAGTCAACTCTTCGTCAGAATGACAATGAAATCAACAATCATAATACTTTGCTCTATACAGTTATTCTTCCACGCGTAAATGACACACACACACACGTACGTCGTACGCAATTCTCTCTCCTCCCCCCACACACATTGTACTCTGTACATGTGTATGTAATCATATCAGTCTTGTACATTGTACCTAAATAGTAGCGTGTGTGTGCCCCACGTTTCTTTTCTAGGTCCTTCCCCTGAATCGTGGTCATAAACTTTCATGTTGCACTTAACGAGAGAGAGAAACAAAGACATTAAGACATTTTTCACTTTTTTGTCATTATTTAATTTGAAGTTTTTCTCTCCACATTTTTTGTACACTAATATTTTGAGGAGGCTTCAAGGGGGGTTCATTTTAAAGACATTTGTAGTCAGAATGATTCGCAGAGGCAATGGAAATTCAGGAGGGAATGCATCATCTTTATTTTTTGCTTCACAAATTCATGCGGTGGGAATTCCTTTTTTAAAAACAATGTGATGGAAGGTGAAAAAAAGATTTTGCTAATCACGTTAATTGGGTCACAGTGAAATTTGTAAAAAAATATTAAAAACTATGCAGAAATTTTAGATTTAATTTTGAATTTCAATGTCACCTTGAGGGATTTGCTACACATATTTGAGTGACCTTATATTGTCGTAGGTCTTAAGTACCACCTACAAACAAAATATTTTGATCCTTTATGACATTATTAAAATAACAGAAGAAAGTGGGATAGTACACTTAAATATAGTTAAGTGGGATGAAGGGAGTCATTGGATTTCGTAAACAACTGAATTGTCAAGTCTATTATGTGACTGTCAACATGGAAAAAAATAAAGCTGGGAGACAGGCTGACACTTAATTGTCACAGGACATCCGGTGTGGAAACAAAAGGGAAAAAATTATTTTTGAAAGCCACGTTGCGTGTACAAGTACACACAACGTGGCTGAGAGACGAGGATAAATGGCTGTTCAATATTACAATTAAATTCATTTAACATTGATTTTTTCCTCTCTCTTTCTTGTCATCGACGAATGTCCTCGTCGATTGTGACAGAGAAAATCACCGTTTAGTCTTGTTTGCGTAAGTACTAGTTAAGACACACACACACAGTTACCTTCACACATGTTAGCTTAAGGGCTGAACACTTGAAGTCACGAATCAGTGGCTCAAACTACAATTTAAGACCACCATTAAAACAATTGGTTTAAATTAATTCTCGTCTGCTTTTTTTCCTCAAAATTTTAATTCCACCAATAAATCTGTATCCAGCGTCCGATTTGGCACATTACAATTTAAACAATTACCTTTTTTTGCAAATTGCAATATGGTCAGCGTGTTGACATTATGCGAAAACCGACAATGGTACACACAATAATGTTTAGAAATTTAAATGACTGTTATTGCCCTACTGTGAAATTGAGTATATAAAATAGAAGTAATAAATTAGCCAAATTTTTCATTTTTGGTTCTCTCTATCTCGCTCTCTAATTACCGAATATTCCGCATTGACTGAGTCATAAAATGAAACGGAGCTGTGTCAATTGTCCTGAAGGATTTCCATATGGGGAACTCATCATCTCTACTGTTCATTATTTATCCCTTTCTTGTGATGGGAAGGTGGAAAAAAGGAGGAGGAGATGGAATTCTTACAAAGTTTTTGTTTTTTGTTCCCTGTCCATTTACGGCTGACCTTTCACCCATCCTTCTCCCTTCCTCGGTCCACATCAACACCTGTGTCTCAGTTTTGCATGGTCTCTGACACACGGATTGTCTGTACATACGAAATTCGTACTATAAAATTCAGAGGATGAATATATACATTTTTAAATGTTTATATTAGTTATGTTTACATTCCCACGCGATTGAAAAATGTGTGTGTCTGCTAGAGAGAGAGAGAGAGATCCGAATTGGACAATGGGATGGAAATGAAGTATTCAAGATCTCTTCTTCGTTCCTGTGGGGTTCAGCAGAAGAGAAATATTTCCAACTCGAATTTTTTTATCAGATAAAGTGACAATGTATTCTTGGATGTGTCATTCCATCCCTCCACCCTCAGCACCCAATTCAACAAGAATAATACTTTGCATGAGGAAAAGTAAGACCACCACAACAACAATCACATATTCAACAGGCAGAGAGGACAATCCACAACCAAATATATTCATCACATCTTCATCTTCAAATCTCTCTCTCTATCTGTGTCTCACTGTGTCTGCTCCACTTTTACGTTTTTTTAACTGATTACTTTATTACTTTCAGTGACACACAATAATTATTATATTCCGGAGATCCTCACACACAAAGGGCGTTGGATTAAACCTGGTCATGTGTCGTTGTACATTTATAGCATACACAATCGTATTGTCGAATGTACACATCGCAGATGACGGTCACAATTCGCAAAAAAATTAATTTGTAATCTTCGTCGGGTAATTTATGTAGTTCAAGAGTGGACGGTCTTCAAAATTTAATTCTTTCCTTAATTAATGAGTTAATTGTTCATTTTGGTAGAAGAGGGAATTGGATTGGAGGTACTGATCTGGATTTTATAATCTCGTATAAATAAAGATGTTTCTGAACAGAATTGAGATTGGGGCTAGCGGGTAGGTAATTAAATCATTTTGCTTTTTTTAAAAAAATTGAAACTCCATAAACTGCAAAATGTTATTAGGATACAGTACAGAGAGGAGGATTAGGAGGGCTAATAAATGGTGTCATATAACAAAGTGTGTGTGTGTGAGAGAGAGAGAGGATCGTAATAATAAAATGTTTAGCTCAAAAAAATTCAGAATGCAGAATCAAAAATTCCACTGACCTTCCTAGTGTTACTATATTGAAGAGTAGAGTAGTAGTGCCTGTTGTAGTTTTTGGGTATGGTTAAATCGGTCATTTGATTTTTTCCTTCTTCTTATTATTCATACATACTGTGTACTAATGTACTTTCATGTGGATTGTGAATAATGCACAAGTCAAATAGACAAATTAAAGCTTGCTCTCAACTCACTTTGCTCCTCTCCAAAAAACTGTTGCACCATGATATTTTGGCCATGGTGTAGTCTGAGTTTAAGCGTATCAATAAATAAATGGTGAGAAAAAATCTTGCTTATTCTCTCATCGTTACGTATACTTATACTTACCTACTCTACTGTTCAAGTACAAAGTATAATATTTTGTGTACATCTTCTAATCTCATCTCGTATCTTGCATCTTTTTCTTCACTAGACTATCTTATGTAGAACAAGAAGGTTGATGTACTTGCATTTTTTCAAAAATGTGCAATTTAATTCTTACACTACTTAAAACTTACGTACTTTTATTATCGTATGCAGATTACTTGAAGAGGGCTCGAATCGTTTTCTGTGAGCGTGGAGTTGAACGACCGTGTATTTACCCTCATAGATTTCGTACAAAAACAATTAGCCCACAGACACACACACATGCATATTACCATAATTTTTGAAAATTACTTTATTGTTTACAGAAAAAGTTCCAATAGAAACACAATTTGCGTCTATAGATTCGAGAAGGTGACCAACAGTCCCGATTTTCAGCTTGCAAAAAAATCCCATTCACATTCTGAGTTCATAATGAATGAAGTTAATAAGTGTTCCACCCACACAATTACACATTAATCTACAAACGATGTGGATGTGAATGGGTAGGTGAAGAGTGTGATGATTGTGTAGTTGAAATAGTCGAAAGGAAATCTCAGAATGGTAATTATTGACAAAACGGAAGGAGGGGTCAGAGGGAGTGACCAGGATCCATACAAGTACAACATATTTTTGAATTGGGACAAAAGTCTGTTGACATGATGCGTCATTTCATCTCTTGTGTCTATGTCTGTGCATCATACACTATGTATCATGATGGACAGAATGAGGAATCTTTGACTGCACTTTTATGCAAATCGTTCTACGAACAGAGCCGTGTGGATAACTCAGCAACAGAAACAAAGTGAAAGCTTTTTTTTCTGTGGAAACCCCACAAACACATAAACATTCCGAGCATTGCGTATCGACTCTTTAATTCATATTCAACATGCGAACACACACATCCACTCTAACTCTACATGGTGTGAGACAATAAATAATGAGACATAATTATGAACGATTGTTCTGAATGACGTCTGTGTTTGTGACTCCTGACCGGACCTACAACCTCCACTAATATGTAATGACTCTCCCTCTCTTTCTGTGTTACTGTGTATGCAGTCACATTCCATGTAATTTTGACAGTTTGTACATACTTATGGTAGAGAGAGACTACTTTTCCAAATTTGTCATCCAACATCACGAACTACTGTTACTATACAAAAATTCAAAAACTTTCAATTACATGATTTCCCTTTAGGACAATTTACTGTCCAAATCCGTGAGAACAAATGGATCAATTTTCTTTATACTCTGCTATTTTAATTTTAAAATCCCGGACCTACATTCACACTAAAATTATTAACTCACACCTTCCATTCTCTTCCTTCCTTATTAATGCTAAATACTCCTTAAGAATGATCCACTTATAATTGAGATATGTATTTACGATTCACGATCTGCTACAAATTGTCTGATCAGTTAGAAGAATAATAAACTTTGTTTCAATTTCATTTGTTCCTTAATCTGGCACTCGTTCCTCCTCCTTCGCTCTTCCTCTTGGAAAAAAGTGTGACAATATTATTGTACCAATTCCCTTTCCCCCTTTTTTGGACAACAACAACAAGAGCAAACGAGTGCCAAAGTCATGACCAAATAATATAATCCAGGTAATTGATATGATTTGAGAGATACTTGAGAGACGTTTTGTCCACAGCAGACAAAAGGATGTGTGCATATGGAAATGTAATATTATACAAGGATTAGACTCACACCCTTTCAGCAAAAATGAAAATAACACACACATCTCTCTCTTGTGACTTATGATTGTACACAGATATGGTAAAAAGGGAGATTCACGACACAGAGAAGAATCTCTATATCTTGTGAAAAATACGAGTGAAGAGCCGCCGGGCACTCGGCCCTCGTGTCATTGTTGTCTTCAATAATAATAGCACAAGAAATAGCAACAGGGTTGAGATTACAACTCCTTCTCTCCGACTGTGTCTTATATATGCATTATACTTTTTAATGAATATTTCAGCATCATTTTTTCGAATACACATGCAACTTGTAAAGTACTTGTGTGTGTAGAATTTGGAGGAATGCAAAAGAAGGGCTGTGGACAAGACACACACATCCCTTTTACTTAAGTAAGTAAGGATTGTAGTAGTATTTTGGTTACTGTCGGATCTTTGACTGTTTGAACAGGATAATGTGTGTGTGTGATGTACAAGTTGTGCCCTACTAAAGCTCATGATCGTATGTAACGGAATAACCAAGACTTTTACCTACTTACTTACATACACTCTTCTGTGTGTGTCTTCCCTTGCTCCTACAATACACCAAAAGATGTGTAAGAAACTGTGTGTGTGTGTATGAGAGAGTGTGTGTTCATCATCAACATTGTTCCTTTTTCCCCTTACTTCTAGAGGCTCATCATATTAAAAACTTCATTCATTCACCGGCAGTCAGTCTATAAACTGAATCTCATTCAACAGCTGATGACCATTGTCCTCCCTTGTCATCACCATCATCCTCCACACACAAACACTCATACTCAGTCCATCTCTATAATTTTTTCATGAACGTCAATCATTGACCGTCACATTGTTCTTCGGAGTTAATACACAAAAATCAAATTTGACTACACAGTCATCCAACCAAATCCATTACTACTATTTTTTGTGACAATTCTTCATCAAAATTCCAGCAGCGATCGTGTGTGTGCTCACATTTTATGTGCAAAATTCGACAATCTCAAAAAGTGCAAATTCCCCTCTCTTGAACCACAAGAATAGTGGTGGGGGCGTGTAGTTCAATTCTACTCGAACTTGGATCATTTTGGACGAACTGGACAGTGAGAGTGTTTCATTTGTGAATTTTGTGAAGAAGTTTCCCATAAAAAAAAGAATTTTCTCTTTGCGGATATTGGACCACACTTGCTGTTTACAAGGATCAAGGTCAGTCAAATTTTTTTTACCTTTTCCTTTTTCGTCCGCCAAATCTTTGTATCCTTGGCCTATTTGCTGTTTTTTTTCTGAAGAAAAAAAAGAGCCGGTTTTGCATTCTTGTTGTGATCCTACGTGGAATCCTCCCTCACTCGCGTTTGTTGAGAGGAGGAGAAGGTGTGTGTGTGTGAGGGAGGGGTAGGAGTAGAGAAAGAGTGAGTGTTTTAATGGTCCATTGACGTTAGTCCTGTGGTAATGGGAAAAAGTCATAATGTCGTGGAGGAGGAAAAAAGCGAGGAAAAGTGGTTTGACTTGGTCGTGGGGCCAAGAAGACATAATGGCGACGGAAGAGAAAGAGACGAGACCGAGGGTTAATCAACCAAGACTTTTGTGTCCTCCTCCCGCTGTCTTTTTCATGACTTTTCTCCCTCTCTCCTTTATATAACATCCTTTTGGCTACACACCATCATTATAGGGGATTTGTAACTGTACTTTATTTATTGTAGGGTCTCAATGTTATGGAAAGTGTGAATTGTCAATTTTACTTCTTTTCCTCCTCCTCCTCCTTTTCCTGTTTTACTGCAGGTAGAAGAAGTGAGGAGTTAAATTTAAATATTGTCAATAAAATAGTAAGTTACAAAATCCCAATTACGACTGTTTATAATTTTAAGCGGGACAAATAGTCTTAATAGTAGAGCTGTTTTTTTATTGAAAAAGGACTTCAGTTGATTCGATTTGAGTTGATTAACTCGGATTGGATTTTTAATGAGGACGATCTTAATTGTAGAAAAATTAGCACTTGAAGTAATTAACAGAGTGAATTAGGTGGTCACAATGTGGAGTTTAAATGAGTGAGGGTCTGAGGAACAAAATGAGGATTTAATGGAGATGTTTCCTTTTGTTCGACACACAGTCTGACTGATGGCGGAGCACCCATTTATAAAATAATTAATTAAAATTGAGGAAGACGAAGGACAGGAGAGGAGAAGAGGAGACAGAATTGAAAAGTGTCAATTTACCAGGTGACTCTAAATGCTCACATTGTATTTTTGTGTGTGTATTGATGTGTGGTACACACACACACACACAAAATGGAATTTTGAATGGATGTAAGGCCGGCTAGCCTTAAGGGAGATGTTGATGGAGGCAGTGCAGTGGAAGGGTTTAGTTTGTAATAATAAATAAGGGAAATGAGAGTACATATGGCGTGTGTGTAGGGGAGAGAGAAGGAGAGAGAGAGAGGTGGGATAAAGATGCGAGTTTTTAATGAGTGAGCTAGATGTTCCATGGTTTGAAACGAGGCTAGGGAATTCAAAGGTATTTAATTGTGTACAAAGCGCGAATAAAATAAATAATACGTAGGATGCCATTCATTGGCAAATGAGTCCTCCTCCTCCCTCTCCCTCCATCCCTCCTCACACTCCTCATCTCCATGATTAATTCAGCTCAACACCAAACTTTTCCCCCCTCCCTCCCTCTTCTTTTTTTACATGACAAAGAATCCTGTTTGTACTACATAAATATCCTTCTCCCATTATAGTCAGCTGTGGAGGCCCAGTGCACTTGCAAAAATTAACAGCCACACGCTATTCCATGCTATGCAACTCTGCCATACCGCATCCTCTGCTAAGATTTGCCAGTCAACTTCTCGCTAGTAAAAAAACCAAAAATTCCAGACTGTCTCCAAAACTGTCGCTTTTTTGCTCTTCTGACAATATCTGGAATATAAAATACGAAAAAAGTTAAAGTATTTGACAATTTATTTTCGTAAAGGCAAGGCTTTAAGAGAAAGGAATACGGAATAAATTCTACCCTCGCAAATATAAATAGCCTCAACGAGAACGTCCGCTTATTTTGATTTTTTCCTCTCTATTCTTCCCTTCACTGCCCAGTCATCATGATTTGTACTTTTCATTTTCTTCCCCATTTTTCCCATTTTAATGTAATATATAGGAGAATCGTTTCTCGTCCTCGTCAACGCAACATATTTTATTTTGATAGGAAATAACTCTTTTAAGGTTTGCATAACAAGATGCACTACTGGAGATTTTGTCAAAGTCGATTGTCCATCTTTTTTAAGAATTAATCACATCAAGGACATATCAAACATTTAAACTAATTTCCCTTCACAGTTGAAATAAATCTCAGAAAGAATTCAATATTTTTTGATCTTAATGTTTATCTCGTAATTCTAAATACTAATTAAAATATCAAAATATAAATTGAAATATTTATCAATGTTAATCTCCATCTTTAATTTTCCTTACTCCTAGTCTTGAGTCAAGACTCTTGACAATGAATTTAGTTCAAAAGTCTTATTAATTACTTAAAGTCTCCCAAAAGCCAATTATTCCCTCACCATTTAAAAAATTATTGAAAATGTGTCTCTCCGCCACATGAGCCCTACACACACACACACTGACATACACAGATACACAACACACAAAGAGGGAGAGAGAGACAATAAATGGTGTCTAGTTAATTATCACCTGAGCTCATCTCTAGAGTGACGTCACAACAAACATTTATAATATTTTTATTCAGACCAAGAGGAGCTGCAGGGAGAAGACAACGGTGAAAAATATTTTGGGTTGACGTGTAAAGTCACAGCTCTCCCTCCCTCCCCATCTCCCATGGCTACTCAACATCTCACAAGAGACCCACATCTTCCCCCCGAAACACGTGTAAAATCACACACACACACAGCACACAAACAACAGCTCATGGGGATAAAGCACCGCAGAGTCGCATTTTTAATTCCTTCTTGTTTATCATTCATAATTCTCCACACATGCATTTGTCAACAACAAGAACGGCACACACACACTCTTCTCTCTCTCTCTCTCTCTCTATTCTGCCGGCCCATCTGCCAAACTACCAAAATTTACATCATGGGGGTAACAAAAACAACAGTTAGGACAACAACATCAAAAAATATAATTCAAACTGTCCCTTCTTGTAAAGTTGTAATTTAAATCTTGTAATTTTTTTCAAGAGTCCACACAACACATACACTCGAAAAGAGCATGTGTGTGTGTGAGCGTGTGTGTAGGGGATAGTGATACCAGTTTAATTTTGAATTAAAAGATAATAATTCACGTAATAATTTGTGTGTGACAGACAGACCACTCCAGAAATTAATAATATGTAATACGTAAAATGTTCCTTTGTGCGTGTCCAAATAACAATTAGAGGCAGTAATAGGGCGCACCAAGAAAAAGAGAGAGAGAGAGAGAGAAAAGGGGTGCGATGCCATCATCATTTTCATCTTCCATTACATTTGACTCATGCAATTGTAATGTTGGGGGGAAGGCTGGAATGTGGAGTATTGACTGACCCCATTCCATCTCAACATTGGGCTAAGCTGAGGAAATGTCGAATTTCAATTTTCATCCGTGAATTACTCAATTATGACAATGGCAGGTGTTTCTCGCACATCAAAACCTCTCTCTCTCCCCACCACACACACGCATACAGTATCTTACTCTGCATTGTAGACTCACCTTCTTTTTCTCCTTTTGGAGGAGGATGTAAGGAAGAAACGTTATAGTTTTTTTTATCCCCGCCGCTCCTCTCTCTCTCTCTCTGATGAGAGACTGTAAGAAGAAGGGGAAAAAAGAATTTTAATTACATGTCACTGCATTATGCAAAGTCAAAGATCTGCTGGTTGAGCACCAGAGAAACAGTTTCAATTTAATTGAAAAAAAATCTATCCTTCCATTCTTTCCGAACGATATTGATTGCATTCCATTCAATGAGATGTGACATTTTCTACCTGACATTTCTCAGTATTTTTTTAAATAGAAATTCAAAAAATGGCTTATAGTAAGAAATTAAAAAGTGGATCATCTTCCTTAACTTCTTTCCCTTGTCCTCGAACTCGACCTTTGAGGGAAAGGTGGAATTTCTTGTGAGAGAAAGAAAGGTCAAGGAAAATAAAGAATCATATTTCACTCTCTTTAGAGAAGAGAATGTAGAAAAACGGAGAAAAAGCAGATTGCAAAAGTCAAAGAATTTTAGTTCGACTCGTGTCCATTAGACATAATGAAGAGAAAAATAAACCTGATTAGAATGACAGTTAATAAACAATTGCCTCGAAAACCAGAAGGAAGAACAATCTCAAAAATTTTGGTACAATTTCAGGGTGAGGAATAAGTTCGTGTGTGTTGTGTTGGTGTGTATGTGTGTGTGTAAATATAATATTTTTGCTTTTACCTGGGCCTCACCTACATTCCCACCAGAAATAATGACAATGGCGGAAGGAAATTAGGACAGTCTAAACAGACCCAGAAGTGAAATGGAAGACCGTAACAGGAACTCTTGTATATTCTAAATATAGATGCGTGTGTGTGTGTGTGTCCAACATTCCCTTTTCCTTGTCAACCTAGTCTCAGACTGTCCATTATGAAAGGTATGTACTTGACCATGTGTCCCTCCCCTGTTTTTACAATGTCAAACACACTCACTCACTCTCTGACATCCACAGGAGCAGTGGACAATCAGTTGAAATCATATATATTATTTTTGACCGGCATCCTTGTATTTTTAGTTGTGTTCTGTTGTCAGGTATCATCCGACGAGAGGGAGAGAGAACCATCAAAAATGTTTGTCTTGTCCAAAAGTTAAGTGTGTGTGTGTGCGTGTGATTTGGGTTATTTACAGTTGATAATAGTAACACATACCAAGGGAAGAAGAAGGAGGAGGGTAGGGATCTAAATGCAAGTAAACTAGTGAGTGGAAGTTGTTAGTAAATATTCAGGTTAGACACACACACGCAAATATACAATATGAAAAGATGGATGACCACAACGTGGATCATGAGTTAGAGGAGAGGTGTAAATTTGGTCTTTTAAAAACCAAAGTTTATCCTTCACCTTCACACCACCATCAAAACTCTTTCCTGTCTCATATCATCTATATTTCTCATGTGTGTGTGTGTCTGCGAAGAGGGAAATGTTATTTTACGAGAGAGAGAAAATTCTACTTTCTAAACTAGAATTGATATGTTAAAAAATATCATTTTTAACACACCAACGTTCTTCCCTTCTTCCTTGTTATGAATATGAGAAAAATTCTTTTGACCAAATTTTGCAATCAATTTCAATAATAGAAGGAAAACTGATCTCAAAATACTAACCTAAATGACCATTAATGTTAATATTTTCTGAGGAAGATTGACAGCGTCTTGACACATCCATAATTGTGATAGTAAAAGGATGATGAGGTTTTTAATTTTAATATTTTCTGCACCATCGCAAAGTTAATTAATCCAAAATAATGTTTTATGGAATTAAAATAAAGCTAACCACAAAGTTCTATTAGTTAACCATGGATTACCAACTAATTTTACAGCTTCCGGGCCATAACATTATATTTTATGATTGCAAAGTTAAACAAAGTACCGAAAATAATGCTCCTTTGTTACTACAGAATGGGGTCATCTTCTTTTGGATTTTTGATCGATAATTACGAAGGAAGAATTTGAAATTCATTCGGTTCAACGCTTCAATCTAATTTAGCAGTAAAAAAATGTGTTAACTTTAGACAAACAGCAAAGCAGTCTAAAATTTAGACTCTAAATTTTTTTCAAAAACCGAGAAAGAATTCTTTCAAAAATATTTTATTGATGATGATCAATACGGATAATAATTTTCCATTCAATTCCTCCGCCCTCAGCCACAATTTGACATTTTATCTTTCTCCAAATCTGTGCAAAAATCTCAGAAATCACATGTCGTGTGTACTTATGCGAAGATGCATAATTTGGACACATCTTGAGGCACCTAATTGTATTGACAGCACACACACGCACCCACACGTCCGTTTGATATTTGTGCCGAAGGTGGAAAGAGTCATTTGGAGATTTACGACAATCGAATCAATGTCATGGTGGTTTGAGGAGGACTATAAAACACCATGTCAAGGCAGCCGTGGATCTATTCTTCCGTCTTATATCATTTATTATCAAATAAATTTTTTGACAGCTATGAGCTATGAATTTTTGATTGACTGTGGTTCCCCTCTCTCTCTGCATCTTTGGGTGATGCTCAAGCCGAGAACAGTTATGAAAGGACCTGGACGCAGATCCTCAGTCATGATTGCCCAAAACAAAAAGGGACTTCGCTTCATCCTCATCATCATTAATACGTAAATAAAGTGAAGGAACAGCTACAACGTACGTAAACTAGTGGACGATTACGAAGCACCGCTGCGTGTGTGTGTAATGTCCAAATCGATAGATGATTGTAAAAAATGATTCTGCCCTACACAGACCATTATTATGAATTTGAGGATGTAAGACTGGGTGACTGTGTTTCTCTCTCTTCTGATCTCCTCTGACTGTCTTCTGCCATGACACTCCGTTGGATGATGGATCGAGGAGACGATATTGTGATTCATGAGGAGGAAGAATGTTTAAAAGTGTTTTAAAAAACCTTTCTTCTCCTATTTTCATTATCAATGGCCTTTTTTCTCTCTCTCTTCCATCGTCTACTTTTGTATATGTGATATTGTGTTAATTTACATGAACTCATGAATATATCCGCAAGCGTGAGGCTGACACTCTCAGAGAGGGAGAGAGACAATGATGATTGTCTCTAAACGAAAAGATATCCGAGAAGAACAAGGGAAGGAGCTTTGACGTTCCATCATTTTAAACGTCAATCCTCGTCAGTCTCTTCTCTACACCATTGGGTGATAATAGTAAAACTATACACACAGTCTCCTTGTACATAACAAGGGACTTAATGATTGTGTGTGTGAGAGGGGGGAGAGGGGAGAGGATGATGATGCAGGAAAAATCAGGTGGGATAATTTTCGGTTACTTTAAAAATCAGTGATGCGACCGCATACAAGAGTACAAAGAGAGATAGAAAGAGAGTTCAAGAAGGACGGTCGTCTTGGATTCGAAATTTTGTCGAGAAACTAACTGTACAGGTAGTGAATGTTAATTATAGTCAGAAATGAATAAAGCACAGTCCAATGGAGGATTGTAGGATGATTCGATGGAGAGAAAGAGAGAAGCTCTTTATCTCATCAAGATTCAGTGGCGAGTGTAATTTTCAGGTATAATCTCCAACATCAATTTTATAACCATAATATATGTACACACACACACATGTACCGTATTTATCCAATTGGAACCCCGGAGTTTTTAAATTATGTCCGTTTACATGACTCTAATGAAAAACGTTGGACATGTTAACGAACCAATAAAATGGTTCAGAAGATTCTTTGATTCTTTACAATTTCTTAGCGTCCGAGTTGACTAGCAATGCTAGTCTAGCATAATACGGTGGTGTGTGTGGTGCGTGTGTCGGGATAAATACGGTACATCATTTACATGATTGACCCTACATACAAGAAGGATTACACACAAGACTACCACCGAAGGAATCCCTTGGAGGACTACATCATGTAGTCTACATGCAATTGAAGGGCCCCACTTTGTACTCCTTCAATTGTACTCTACAGGGCGATCTAAAAGAAAGTGAACAACCCTTACTTACCCATTGGGTACTTAGACTCTCATATTGGAATATCAGAGCTGTACATGTGTCCCACCAAGTTATCGGATTATCCCTTCT
>WJFB01000754.1:0-48208 GCA_009870185.1 Pygmarrhopalites habei | reverse complement strand
GAAAGGCGAAACGGCAGCAGAGCAGGATTTAGTTTTTAGTTTATGCTTGGTATATGTCGGTAATTGTGTACGTTAGCGGACACTAACTACATTAGTAATCATTCTTCGTTCTCCGGACATGGCCGGAGTATGGCGAAGAATAATCCTATTCCTAGCCTATGCTTAATATTTTTACACCCAAAGATTAAACTCTCACCATCTCCCACCGTCTTACTTCCATACAGAAATGCAAAACAGAGAATATACATTTCACTAGCTGCCACACAGCATTGGTCATGTGCTTAGACAAAACTTTTTCCAACACAATATTATCAGTGACCTGCAGTGGCATGTCAACTCTATAAATACGAATTTGTATGGGAATTTCGAATTTTTGGAGAATAAATTTTACACAACTCTACACACTGAATCATTCAAGTAATTTTAAAAAGTGGTCAATAATGTGTGAAGCCTTCGCGGTGAAGGGATAATAAATGACATGCACAATGAAAAGAAATGAGAAAAAAATTACATCTACAAAATAAATGGTATTTACAGAATTGTTGAACGACTCTCCTAGACAGTTTCTGTAAACACTTGAGAAATTCAAGAAATCCTGCAGGTTGATTATATAATGGGGATACGTATAAAAATCCAAACAAGGACATGGAAATGCACTCTTTCCAATGACCTCCTTGATCTGGATCTTGACTATACCCCGGAAACTCTCAGCATCAGCCATCCTGATTCAGCAGTCTCTAACTAACTAATGATAATCATGAGGAAGAAGACGGACGGACTAGAGAAAACCAATTAAATTAACTTCTTTCCACCATTCCTAACGGAGGAGACCAGGGTGTCCCTCAAAACTTTTCTCTCCTCAACTAATTGAAATACCTCTCAGCCCCGTACTAGTAGTAATTAAACATTCAGACTCGAAATCTGTCACAGACAAAATAACTTGAGGGTACCATAGCCACCAAGCAGGGCATATAACACCAAAAGGTAACATAGCTTTTACAACATAAGGATTCTTTTAAATTCAATCAAGATGAACATTTCGAAAATTATTGAGAATAATTTTACAAGTTCCAACAAAAAAATTTTGTTTTTAATACAAAAACCCAACTTGAAATCATATTCCGTGGCTAAAGATGTTTGAATCCTCCAGCAAGTCCAGTACGAGAACTAGCTTAAGAATTATGAGCAAGGGAAACCAGAATTTTTAACACTTCATCCATTCACTGGAAGTGAATGCACACATTGCATACATATTATATTACGTATACTATATACACACAACCAAAAATCCATCGACTTTGCACATACCCAGTACACACACATGTGTTAGATCCGCTTTCCTTCCCTACTTTTACACACACAAACCCATTTTACACAGTTTAACTCACATCCCCTTGCTAAAAGATTAAAACTCCCATCAACTTTTAACTCGACTTGTTTTCCCTTGTGTCATCCCTCCCGCTCATACATACAAATTTATCCATGCCAGTCTTCTCTCTCCCTCCATTTCTCTGCAGTGGACATACAACTAATGTCACCATCCGACTGTCTGTCATCCAGCAGGATTTTAGGAGTATTATACACTTTCGACAACTAGCCTTTTGCAACCAAAGCAAAAAATACCATGATTCTCCATTACATACACTCATCCACAATAAAACACAAAATCCTCAACACAAAAGCCTTTCTCCTTTTATCTCTCCTCCTCCTCCTATAATCTCAAGGAAATAATCAAGTAAAATCAGCTTAAATTATGCTGCTGCTTCATCCTCGCCGAGAGCGTCCCTAAACGTAAAGCTCATCTCCTTCCCTACATTCTAAACGAGTTACAACCCATCCTCACACACACACATACATACACAAGCAACGAACATCATCTTCCTCCATATTCTACTATGCTTTGTCATTTGCATCCCAAAATTCTTGATATATTCCAACATAAGGTAGGAAACTCCATGTTCCACACTACCCAATCCACAACACGTACCAGCAGTACTACTGCTGCAGTAGCTATATACTTCACTGGATAATGTATGTACACACGTGTGTGTGTGTGCTGCACACAGAAAAGCAAGGGGACAGGAAAAAGATGACTACGAAATTCTACTTCTTTTCTTCTCACGAATCTCAAATTCATTTTTAAGAAAAAAACTCCATTTACACCTCCACGCCCCTTAACTTCACATCCTACCACGACACGATCCGTGTCTCAATCTCCTTACATAACAAACTGAAATTCTTTGTCGATTTTCGACATTTGCAAATAAATGTGTGCTCCACTGCATTACTCATGATCACCACCCCCATCCTCCTCCTCATCCGTCTCTCTACTGTCCTAGTCCTACATAGTACTACTCCATGTCCAATTAATGTCACCAATGTTACCCAAGTGTACGCAAATTCAATAACAGAAATTACAGAATCATTTCTTCCTACAGAGAACACATTCCTTTCATTTGTATATGTAGGATTTCCTAAAAAAAACTCCTCGACATCATTCTCCCTACCATGAAAACAACAACAACAATCCTTTCAATTAAAACAATGAACAACAGCACAGTTGAGCAGTTCAAGAGCTTTTTCACATATTCCCCTCTCCCCTTACTACCTTCGTCTACAGAAGAAAAAAAACTTCTTGACGTAATTATTTCCATTCCACAGTCCACAGTTTTATAAGTAGGCATTTTACTCTACTTAAATCCACTCACATATATACACGAATACATAACACAACAATTGTGTATCCATGCCATGATCCCTTTAAATGGTCATGCACAAAATGAATTGAATTTTTCAACAGTCTCCAATTGAAGACCGCACAACAGTTACACATTTACATTCACATTGCAATCAATTCCTTTCCTCCTCTTTTTTTTTCTCTCTCTCTCTCTCCCTCTCTTCAGTTTACAAAACAACTTATTATCTTACTCTTCCATTTACCCGACACACAACACAACATCACACAGCATAGAAACTAGAGACAAGGAACAAGGTTGGAAAAAGACAGACAAAAAAAAACAACAAAACTGAATTGTACAACAAGAATAGAGTGGAGTAACTCTCCTCCTTCTCATCGTAGTTCATAGAAACTTGTAATGATTTTATGGATTGAAATTGTATATGCAGGACGAGTCATCTCAAAGTTATTTCATATGTACGTACACAAGTGCACACACTCTCTCTCACTCACACACAGTACAAAGTACAATAGGAAAAGACCAAGAAAATCCCATATAAAAAATCCAATTGACGTGAAAGAATTTCCCGCTTTTAACTATGAATGACTAGAGAGTAGGCTACAGTTTATATTTTATAATATACACCCCCTGTATCGTATACCTCATTCCATTTTATAAAATATACAATGTGTAGTGCAATGTAAAATAAACTATTTTGAAAACTTTCTATCGTACTTTTGAGATTCACGCTGTGTTTTCCAACTGAGAAGAATCCATTATTATTATTCGGATTTGCAGGTGGCAGGAGGAAACCATGACTTTTTGCTTGCTGCTGCTGTTGCTCTGCTATTTGCTGGTGTTGAAAGGATTTTGATTGTAGGATGGATGCAGACTGAGGTTGAGCAACATTATTACCCTGATGTGAAGGAGAAGACGATGATGGAGGAGAGTGGATAATTTTTAAAATAGGTTTCCCCTTTGAACTACTCGTTTTTATCCCAACTTTAGGACTATCCTTGATGACGTCCTGACAAACTAGCGTTGCTCCAGAGTCAACATCCCAAGAACGTCGGTGTCGAATCACATTGTATGAAGGAAGTGGTAGGGGTGGGGGTCGAGGATGAACAACAGGAGGAGGAGGAGAAGGACCATTAACATTTACATTAGAAGGAGGAGGAGGACAGGCTGACGCAGAGACTGAGGACTGAGAACTACTTGACAACTGAGCAACTTTCCTCTTGGGTGGAAGCACCAATGGATTTATGGATGAACTTATTAAAGTGGATGATGACACGGGGATCCCTTGACTGAGCAGATCAAAGGCTGAACTCAAACTATGTAAACTATGTCTTTGATATTTGTGAACATCATCTTGTTGTTGTTGCTGACTATCCCCTCCTCCTCCTCCTCCTCCTCCTCGACTCCCAGTCTCCACAACTTGAGCTGAGTGTCTATGATGATGATTTTGTCGGATGTGAAGTTTCGTACTCGTCGGGAACTCATAGTAATCCTCTCTGGATGAGGATGACGTTGCTTTCAAGAGGGACACCGCATTTGTCTCTCCATCAGTCCCCGGCCGTTTTGGACCATACACAAAAGGATTAAAATTTACAAATTGCCATTCTCCTTCCACAGACGTGGCAGACGAGGATGAGGACGACGACTCATTCTGACGACTCAAATTTTGTTGCTTCCTCCGTTTTATCCTTGTCTTTAGATTATGCATCCCGACTGACCTTCAATCCTTCTTCTCTCCCCCCTCTTTCACTCTCTCTTTCTTGTCAACACACAACTGGTTCAAAGTCCCTTTGTCCTCTCATCGCAAATCTTCAGACAATTTTCACATGGATTCGATTTGTTTGTAGACACAAATTTGAATATATTTAACACAATACTGATTCACACAAAATATCAACTGTCCAGTTACTTATATAGACAAATTTGATTGTCATGAAAAAAACTTTAGTCAGTCAAGCTCAAGTCACTTGAACTGGAAATGTGAGAAGTATTTTGTGCTTATGTGGTATTCTCTCTTTCCAAATTCCTGAGCTCACAATTTAAAATCAAACTAACCATGTCCTCAATTCCTAGGACATGCTGGACAGTGTGTATGTTTGTGACATGGAATGAAGAGGGACAAACTCTGGAGTTGAAGAAAACAAGCCGGAAATATCGGACTAATATATTATAATAGCTAATTTTAAAAACATTTCACCACACTATCACGTCCTCCACATATGTAATCACACAGGAGAATAATTTAGAGAGACAAATAAATCGATTCATAGTAGTGCATAGACAAACACAGTTCTAATTCCAACTAGTCCCCCTCGACTGACGTTGAAAAAACACACAATTTTTCCCTTTTCCTTTCCTTGTCCAATCCTTATGGGGTTGAAATAACTTGAGTCATACAAGCACAAAACCTCATACAATTTAAATTCATGTACGAAATGAATGAAAAATAGGGAGGGTCATCAAATGTCCTCATACAAAGTACGTAAATAATAGAGTCATTACAATTTTGACACAAAATTGAGACGCTGTCATCCAATATATTTCATCTTATAACGACTAACAACACAAACTGTACAATTTTGCGAGAATTTAATTTATCCAATATCAATAACACAATGCACACAAGGTAGTTTGGAGGAGGTTCATCCATATATTGCTTCACAACTCCATATTCTCACTGTTAGAAAACAGGCAGTAGACTGTATCTGGTATTGTAATAATTTATTCATTACTTTTACAATCCAAAATTCCATACAAATCACAAACACTCCTGTACAGTACGCCCCTTAAATAAAACAAGCCTCACTTTTCTGCACAGTCATCTGGTGTACATATTTTTGCACATATGTATTTTAGCAAATCTTGGAAGTACCAAGTTTTAAATTCACCCTTCATACAACACAACAAATCTTCCCTTCCAGACACGAGCACACATACACAAAGAAGAGTACCTTTGAGAATATTGCACAGACACACAAAGAGAGAAGCGAGCACCTTTTCTTATTCCTCTGAATGAATCATGAGAGCAAAAAAATTGCAACAATCTCCCAAACACAACAAAATTGTGGTGTAATCTATCCGTAAATTTGTCCTGTCTTCATCTCACTCTACACACAAACACATACACTACACACGCAGTACGTACACAAGAAGACATGAATGAATGACAGACAAGTTCACATTCCATTCAAATTGTACAATTTAAAATTTTTTCTTCGAGAAAAAAAATCCCTTCCCTCACCACCATCAACCTCCTGGCATATAACACGCATAGACACAACGTTTCATATACCTTCACACTTGACAAACTTGAGAACAAACTTTATTTTGCATGACACATCGTCCTGGTGTCTGTCTCACAGACACACTAACTTGATCATCTGATTCACACTTCCTTTCTTCATCTGTCCACCATGTTATGTTATTTGTCTTGGGGGGGGGGTGTGTACAAAAAATTGTATAATTCCAATCTTCGCTTCCATAAACAGGACAAGAAATACGCCGACTCAGCAGACCATGTTAAAGCTTGACTTGGGTAATCCTTCTTTGTGTTTTCTTCTTCTCTTTCCACTGGAGGATGGAGCCTACATAATTATTATTGACACCATTGAGCAATACACTACCAACAGTAGTACAGATTTACAGGCTGCAACAATCTCAAATTTTACAAACTTTTCATACGCAGACACACACAACGGATACGTATGTATACATTACTGTGGGTACTGCAGTGGATATGGTGAAGAACTGATGATGAACACAATAAAATCTTTTGGTTTTATAATAAAATCACACACATCCAATCCCAAATTCCTATATATCTTTTAGTATGGCTTTATGTACCGACTGTGTGAGAAAACAGGTAAATTCTATTCAGCTCTGCCTCAAAGTCCCAAGAGAAATCAACTGATTCAACATTATTTGAATTGAAAAAAAGCTTCAAAATTCTCTTCTTCCCTTCTTTCACTTATCCATGTAATGATTTATCCAGCTTCCCTTTTTATTAAGCGTGTCTTGATTGGTGATGGTGATGCGTATTCTGAAAATCCTCTTTCCATTCTACATGCCGTATCTCCTCCCTCAACATTTTCTCATATCAAATTTTTAACTTTTTTCAAAAGTTATCTCCTTCTCTAAGGCTAATCACAAATGTGGGACATACATATGTACACTCACTCTTTAACACAATTTACAAGCACGAAATTTACAAAAGTGACTAGTCTGTGAGTGATAAACCTGTCAATTCCCAGGGATCTCACACCAAAATTGATAAAATGATCAATTTTTTTCCAACGACAAATTATATCCACAAAATTAGATCATGTCTCAACTTGGAATCCAATAGTAAGACTTTAAAGGTCATTCTCTACATTACATCATCTCCCATTTAAAAAGTTCAAGGTATGTGTCATCACACTACCAAAGAGCCTGTTGACCCTTCCTCCTTTCCCAACTTTATATTTTGAGGAAGGAAGTTCTCACACAAAACTGTCACAAAAAAATTTGCTCATATATTGTCAGCAAGGAAATGTGGTTCGTCTACACATACACACAAATTTTCTTCCCATCCATCTCACACACATTACAGTTCTGTATGTACAACAACGTGTCACAATCCTCTGTCAACCAGAAATCGTGGAGTTGGGGGCTCTTCTTGTTTGTGTCGTTGACGTTGTCGTACCCAACTTTAAATTTACTGTGAAATCAACGACTTCAAATTTTTGCACAATAAAAAAAACAAACAAGCCTCACACAAAACACACGGAAAATTTCCATTCACAACAAATGTCTTTCATGTTCCTCCTCTCATCGTACCAAAAAAATATTCTCCTCTTAGTACACAAACACCATTGATGTATGTAGGGTAATGTAGACACACAAAACATCAAGGATTTCACAGCTATGAAAAACGTAACGATTTGTAGACTTAGTAATTAGCCCCACACTCAAAACACTTTGTGTTGGACAAATCCAATCACTTAAACCATTTAGCACTCCAAATGTGTCAAAGTTCTCCCTCCTCTCCAACTTCTCTTAACATTGATTCCTCGTCTTGACGACACTCTCTCTTAATTCATTAGAGGAGACACTACTAGCCGAAAAGTGTACAGTCTCTAGGATTTTTCTAATAAGATTAGAAATGTGTGTCTTCAATTTAATACGAAATAAATATACTACACACTTCTCCAAACAGTAGTCGACACTCTGACATCCTCCCAACGTTTCCCTTCTACTCTTCCCTCCTTGTCCTTTCCTTACTGATGAGGAAAGAAGGAGCAAGTAAATACACAGAAATAAAAGTCAATAACTAAAACTGTTTATGAGATAAGATGTTCTCAAAGTTCATGTACACAGTGAGTGAGTGAGTGAGTTAGAGTGTGAGTGAGTAGGGCCGAGAATAAATAATATTCAATGCTTTATTATCGTGTTGTGGCTAAACTTTACTCCGTCCTTTTTTCTCTATCCATCTCTCTGTTTTCCGAATTGTATGCCTGTGTGTGTGTACGAGTGCTCCTTTCTTGCTCTCTCTAAAGGAGAGGAAAAAAAATATAGGGACCACACCAACTTGTAAAGGGGCAGCTGTTTCAAGTGCACAGCCGAGTCCAGAGAGTCCTCCTAACACACACAATTTTACATGGAGAGCATACACTATGCAGTAGACACACACACATGTACATACATTTGCCCACGGGGGAAGTACCTATTCGAGTTGACTACAACACAACGACAAAAGAGAGGGAGGGTGAGAGAGCCCAAAAGAGTACTTGTAATGCCTGGCAATGGTACACCAGACGCTCAAAAATCCGCACTCCTCTGCAACCCTCTAGTAGGGGGGGGGGGTAAAGTGGCCAATCCAACAGCCTAAGATCCTTCCACCATTCCCTGAATATAATACACATATCCACATGCACTACATCCCATTACAAATATTATAAGTGTAGACGTAATATCTTCTTCTTTTTAACCTACATGTCCTCCCCATCTTTTCCTCATAATGTACATCTGCACCTCCTCCTCATGGTTTCTTACTTACATGCTCAGCATCCCGTGGCCAAACTATTCCTTCACTCCTCAGGCAAACTGAAGGCGAAATCCAAGGAAATCATTTTTCTTTCAAGTGAAGAAATATTCTCAACACCCATCTCTCCCTCCATACACACACGCAACAGTAAGTAGCAAGTAAAGAGGGAACAAAGGATCCCACCAAGATTCCTCTTGTCAGTCATGAGAGCCAACTATTAACCGTGTACTATTTAACCATGTGGACCATTATCTGAAGGATTAAGTATGGCAAGCATACTCATTACTGTCTTGTATTGTAAATGTACATCATATAAATAAAGTGTCAGCACACTCAAAAAAAATAAAACTTTTAAAATTTGCCGATACAACCAATTCTCATTATTACAAATACAAATGTACATTTAGTAGAGTACAAATACAAATTATACTCTATCTAATGCACTCCGTCTTGTCCAAAAAAAGTCATAAAAATATTACGACTCCTCCCCCTCTCTCAACTCGTAAAGTTTTGCAAGTTTAACTATAAACTTTAAACTACAACAACGCACTCTCTCTCCCCCTTCTCTATTATGTATATCTGTGTGAAGTCTCATATTTGGAATACTTTATTTTATTTTCCTAAACGGATTCATCCATTCATTTTAATGCTCACTCGAAACAAAACTGCACCAGCAGTGCTTCTCAAGAGAGTTGCAACTACTCAAACTTTATCGTAAAATACTACACTCCACGTCCGTCGTTCCCATCTCTCTTTCTCCCCTGAAATTTGATACTTGGTTCCATGAAGACAAAAACCAAAAAAATAAATTCCATTTGTACATTATGTACATGCATATCATTTCATGTATATTTAGTTTTACTCTTCACAAATTTAATTACTACCAATGTTTAGAGATTCTAGTGTAACTCCCCATCTACATAGGCTGTATACATATGTCTCAATAATTTCAAACTCCTGATTTAGAAAATAAATATATAGAAGAAAGCAAAGCGGAGACCAAGAGGGAGAGAAACATGAACAGGTCCACACAAACACGAGACTCCCTCATAAAAGAAACTCTAAACTGTACAATTTCCACGACACTATTGACCTTACTCCTACCCTGTAGTACATATTTACTACTAGCTAGTAGCTACATTACACAAACAGTAGACAAGACATTCAGACGAATGTCAGCAAATGTCAAGCCGAAAAACTCCTTCAGTTTAACTTATGACACTCATTAATTGATAGTCGGACCATGACGCAAATGAACCAACTTTAAATCTCTCAGTTTATTTATCCCCGCACATGTATGTACACTACAAAATATAATGACACTCTCAAAGAGGAGGGAAGGGAGGAAAATAGGATTCTCAGGTTACACTCAATTTGCCCATATCCTCCCATAAAATTTCGTCTTCTCGACATCATCAACCATACTTGGACAGAAAGACGCCGTGTATTTCCCTCTCCCCTTCATATGACACATCTCTTTAAAAATAAACAAAGTGGAAAATGAGTATCAAAGAGTAAATACTTCATCATCCATTCCCATTCCATGTAGTCAGTTTAAATGCATTGCACACCATACACCTATCATCCTCCCCTCCATCACATTCCATTTTTCATATTCATTCACAATATTAAGAAGAAAAAAAGGTTGACGTGCCTTTATTTGCAGACAAATTCTCAAAATTACATTTATATTATTATTTACTTGTGTTCAAACTGCACACCAACTATTTGGACAGGACAGAAAGTGCAAATAATAGCCTTTCTTGCACTTGTCCATTCACACAACACACTGTCTGTCTCTCGAATGACTTGTACAAAAATAATAAATCCATTTAAACATCCGCCATCACTCAAAATGATCTGAAGGACGAGACACGTCACCCTACTGTCAATCCTATCCTATCTATCCAGCTCCCTACAATACTGTTGACTCATTCAGTCATTTATTTATTATCAAACTCACAACCATCAAACCCACTTCTATACTATAATAAGATCCCAGTTTAGCATGTCGTTAAGAAAAATCTATTATTTAAAAAAAGACAAGACACTTTCACAATTATCAAATAACATCTTTTTCACATCTTTCTTCAAATCTTCCTCCTTCAAAACTTGTTAAATTCCTCAGCTATTCTTGTGAATCTTGACAAACATTCCTCACATTCAAATTGAATGTATACAATCAATTATTCTGACACAAAAACTAAAAGGACAGAGAAAAATAGAAAGACAAATTGAATTTCAGCTACTGTACACAATCATATCACACCAAGTCCTCAATCTAATGATGAGTGCTATTTACATCATCAACATTTAATTATTTGACATGTCCACATTTTGTTCTACGCACACACAACACACAAAGCTCCACCTTCACTTCACACCAAAGTGTCAGCCAAATTAATTAAATTAATTTAGGAGAACAGCCAGACCTTGCCTCTCTCAAGTGTGTGAGTGCAAAAAAATTAAATATTCTTCATAAACCATTGAGACACATTTAGTTCAAACATACCAATTTCATATAATATGTATATTGAGAAGAAGCATGGCAATCAAACTTCCATCTTCCCTTCCTTTCCCCATGTACTATCCAAGCAGACACACACAAACAAGGATTCTCTCTTACTCTTACTACCCCAAGACTTGAGTTTGACAAATTTACCTACTAGAACCGTGGAAAATCCGAAATCCCAAACTTTTACTTCAATCCTTCAATCTAATGAGAGAGAGAGTCGGTAGTCGAGAGCATGTAGCTCGCTAATTTGAACAAGCTTACAAAAATATCAAGGCTTTTTCTCCCACTTCCCACGCCTCGGGAAAATCCTCCAATCATCCAACCAACCGAAAAAACAGGTCCAAGCCTCGTTCACAAAAAAATTATATTTAAACTCTTATCCTCAAGTAGACCTCGGGTCAAATCAGACTTGAGTCCACACACACACATACTACCAAGCTAACACAAGTATCAAAGGACCAGATGGGAAGCCTTAACAAGGAGGAGAAGACGATGAAGAAGACCAAGTCCAATGTAAAATAATAATAATAATAAATAAAGGGAAAATGTTTGACAGTGGATACGCTTTAGATAAACCATACCTGTCCTCTCATGACTTTTGTATATATGTATAGCCCTAGAAAATAAAAGAGAGAGAGAAGGCCGTTAGTTGCAAGCACACGACTCTCAACTTTTTTCCTTGTACCTTCCTACAAGATACAATCATTATTATACAGATAGAAGACGCGAGTGAGTGTGTGTGTGTGTGAGGAGCCTATACACAAGGCATTTCACCGTACTTTGGCTTGGAGAGAGAGAGAGAGACTCCAGGCAGGAGTAAAGAGAGAGACGAAGGAAAAGTTATGGACCTGTACTTCTACACTCATGATCCTCACAAAAAATGGCCTTCACGGGACTCTAACTTACAACGATATGCACCAACTCACGACCATTATCTGAGTCGTCAGCTGCTCTTTCCAACTTTCAAAAAGTCTATGGCTTCATCCCCATTCTCTCTCTCTCTCATTCTCATCCAGATCCGATATGGTTATATATATGAAGGTTCATTTATTGTACATATAGCCGAAGTACAGTATAAAAAGTGTGTATTAAATCCAAGTACCAAATCGCCAAAAACTGTTCCCTGAGTGACGCCTTTCTTAGCCATCCCTCTATCCCTTACAATTTATAAAACCCATATATCCATCCCCCTTCCAAACATCGACTCAAATTAAAGAATCACACAGAGGCAGAGAGTGGGGACGCATTCATTTTAAACAAGATATTACATTACGCACCAGTAATTTAGTACCGCTAAATAACACACAAATTACACGTCTCTTTAAATAAACAATAACAGCAACAAAGACGCTGCGTGTTGACTCAAACCCTTCTCCCTCCGGATGAAGACGGAAACGAGCCCTTATTATTATTAATCATGATAAAAAATACAAGAAAAAGAAGTTTTTATCCCATTTTACCATGGATCCTCAAACGTCCGATGTTTATCTACTCTCAAGTGTACATACGAATATATGATCTATGTAGGTCCATCCCTCTCAAACTCTACACTTAATAATTTTCTTCTACGCTACGTAATAATATGATAGCTACAGTCAGCAATGGATTTATAGTGGAGTTTTTAAAATCCAAAAACTGTACGCAACAATTTTGAACTCAAAATACTTTCACTTTCACTCTAATGTTATTCTCGATTTTACTATCTTTTCCTCCAAATTTCATTATATTTTCAATAAAAATATGCTCTTAGAAATTTTTCCCTTCACATTGTCAATTGCCAATTTTCGAACTGATAGTGTTGGACACACACTTCAAATATTGCTTTGAGCCCCTTTTAGGTACGTCTAGCAAACTACAGACAATTAGCCAGCTAAAGCCTTACTCTAATCCTCTAGTTTACGACAATACCACCATTAAGGACCTAAAGGCTACACAGTTAAAACTGAGAGAACAGATCCTTCGAATAAAAAGTGATAACAAAATCGTACATTGAGACACAGTTAGCTTTCCCGAGTCAATAAAATCATAAACTTTGACATTTGACCACTCTGCCACTACAAAAACATAGTTCTTCATGAGTTCATCTCATGTACAATCCACATGTTACCAATGGTAACTTACCGTCCTCCCATCCTTAACTATCTGTTCAAAATCAAGTACAAGTACACCACACAGGACACAATGGAAGAATGAAGCAAGCTCAATATTATTTACCGGCGGAACTAAATGTGTGCAGAATAAACTACTGACATGTGTTACACAATTTAATTCATTTACACTATAAAACTGTCATCTAAGGAACCCATAAAAATAGTTGACAATTCTTAGTCTCTCTCTCTAAAGTTCCACCGTGAACATTGAATATGTAAACAAATAATATGCTAATAAAAACTTTCCATCGGCATTTATACGCAACGACTCAAGACGGAAGTCTCGACACACACACATACACAACTCAAATATTTCGATCACATAAATTGTCGGCTGCCATGCAGTCATTTAAATCAAAATTTCAAAAGGCTCGTTTAAATATGGGACTTTGAATCATTAATCAGAAGGTCAGACTCGCCTGTTTACAAAATAATCCTCAAAATGGACCATCAAATTAACACAATCAGTCATTCCATATTCCTACACTTGAACCCTCCTCCTCTAAACAAGTGATCCTACTATGGAGTGATCGACAGTAAGTCTACCAAATTAGTCAAATACTAAGAATCCACAAATATCATTTGCTGTTACACATGATTTACACATTCCTAGTACTCCACAATGTTCTCATTTCCCATTAATTAATGTTCACACACACACATACACACTTGTGTCAGATCGGATCACATGTCTCCCCACCCCATCCCCTCCTACTCTTTTCTTCTCTCTTCCCATGGCATAAAAACATACGAGAGATTTGATCTGTTGTCAACAAAACAAACCGTTGAAGTATAATAGAAGTACATGATTCACAAAAGTGAAAATAAATTACCCCTCCACACGCTACCCTTGTCCTGTCTGTCCATGTGTGTGGTACAAATAGAACATCAAAAAAAGGAATGCCAATTGTGACCATCATGAAACAAAAAAAGGGGAATAAAAAAAGAAATCACACTCATTAATATAAATGGTGAAATTTTATTATGAAACCCATACACACACAGTTCCTTGTCTTGTTGAAAATTTACGAGTCAACACTGACAATCCCATCACATACTCACACACAACTTTTGTCGCGAACAAAAATACATTGTAAAAAGAAGCTGAACATGACAGAAACAGTGAGAAAGAAGTCAGAGCTATGGATACCTGAATTTGTATTTGAGTTTGAATTGGAGCTGCTCCCAAATTTGGGTAATTTGAGTAGCTTCTTAAAACTGCTACTCCGCTTTAAAGAGCTGCTCGGACGTCCGTCATGGTGTTCCATGTAGAAGCCTTGATGTTGAACATCCATCCACTTGATACAAGGAATATTGATATACAAAATTGTTTGTATATACTTTGTGTTTGATAGAAATCGGGTGAGTTCTCTCTCTCTCACTCTCTATCTAGTTTTCTCTATCATACAGCGTCCTCACCCGTCCAAACCGTTTGGTGAGTAAACTAAAGTGACACTCTGACTACATTTCACGAATCCATGGCCATTAACCGTTGTAGGTCAAGCGACAAACGGGGAAACTATCAATATATATACGACACACACTAATATATTATATAATAAACAGTATGGTGTAGTAGTAGTAGTAGTATGTCTCTTTATCGTAACGTTACCCTTTATTTTCAATTCACTCTTTGTCTAAGTGTTTGCATAAAACAAAGTTTGATCAACAAATGACTAATGTTGACTCTCAACTCTACTCCTCCCCCTTCCCCTTCTCCTCCCGTACTCTGTATACCATGTACTGTACACTCGTTACTCCAAATCATCATTATCAACTAAGCGTATAAATCACACAATTGGAACTGGATGAGTGTTGAGTGAGTGAATCTTGAAAATGTACATCCCATTTTTCCATACTTCAAACTTTTCTTATTATTTTCCTTAAACTGTGTGTGTTCACCGTGTAGTCCAAGTACAATTAAATTCACAAAACTAACCCATTTACAACTTACGAGTCTTCACTACAATTGTAACAACAAATAAAAATCCCATTTGTGTACACTGGAACAAGGATGAAGAACATTGGGAAAGTAGCGGACAAATCCAACTTCCATTTTTAATCCTGCAGCAATCATTATTCTTCCTCAAAGATCAAAGATGTGCGCACAAACACTTGAAACGGAATATTATGATACACCCCCCTCCACCCCGTACACACAAGCTGAGTGAGAACGGTTTAGAGACAGAAAGAGTCATGCTTTACTCCAGCAGTACAGAAGGATGACTCCACACATGACATAATAATAACAACTGTGACGGAGATTGTTTCATTGCGTATCACTTAGTAACGTCACACACAATTACAAATACACACACACAGACACACAATTCACCATCACACACTCCAATCGCTTTGTCAACTCAATTGATTAGAGTTTGAGTGAAACAACACAAGAGATGATCAAATGGATATCCATCCATCCACCTTCATCACATCTGCTCTGTCCATGATCATGATTCCGGCAACAACCATTCTTCCCCGTGCTGCTACAAAAACATGTAAACTCATCTCACAACTGAGAACAGGAGCCGTAGTAATAACAGGAACAGATAGTGAGATAAAATAAAATATCTTGTACAGTCATAATGCCCCTGAGTGAGTGACTGTGTGTTTGTGTTGGGAACAGGACACACATCACCCAATAAAAAGAGTCAAGTGAACCATCCATGTATTTATTGTTTGGAGGTAAATGTAAAGCAGTCGTAAAACAAGTCAAGAGAGAGACTACTTAATTTTATCAATTCACCCCCTCTCCACCCCTCCTACTCTATTTGCAATGTATAATTTGTAGTACTTTCTCTTCTTATCAAAACTCGAAACCACAAATGTCACTACGTCATCCCATACACTGGAAAAAATAGAACCTGAAGCACAATCCAAAATTCAATGGAACTAAAAAACGTTGCTTTCTCTCTATACATGTATATTTTCACTTGCTTCTTCAAATGACACACACACACACAAGATGATGATATGCACAGCCGAAAGGATGAGGAGGAGGTGAAAATCAAGTTGAATCTTCTTGATGCGATGATGATCTTTTTTTCTTTAAAGCAGCAACTGCAGAGAGTGTGTGCTTGAATGGGGGGGTGTGGGAGTGAGAGTGAGTGAGTGTGTGTGCTTTACTGTTTATAACACCAGTCTCGATGATGGGCATGTAGCCACTAAAGCAGCCGCAACTGTTTGAACAACTCCATAAAATATTATTAAGGTATTAGGCAGGAGGTGTTGATGTATGTAGCCAAACACAAATTGTAAATTTCAAGAGATGGTTAATAACTCAATAGATACTCCACGCGAAGAAGTCTAATAGTTCTTCTTTGTTTTTATTTTCCAAAGCACTGTTCTTCTGTGTGTGTGTGTTTGTAATAGTCGTATATATATATTATATCAGAAAGACAACACAGCTCTATTACATTTGCAAATGTTCAATGGACAGTTGAGAACAAAGAGTCGGAAAGAAGGCCATACAAATACACTCCTCTCTTACATCATTTTCCCTTATAGGCTATACAATAGGGAGAAAAGACACCGTCTTTGTATTCCAAAGTATCTACTATTTTCCACTATATGTCTTCGTATGTAAGTATATTACGACTGACAATATTACTATTACACACACGTACGAAAATTTTCGAGAACGTGAATCTGAATATTTTCTTACAAAAAATAATTTATTTTTCAAAATCTATATTATCTGTTCAAAACAAGATGAGAGAGTATGGAGAGTAGAGAGAGAGATGTATCATATCATATCAAGGTTTTTTTGTACATGTAAGCGTGTAATGAGAATGAAGAGGAAACGAAGAGAAGGAACAAGTCAAGATTTGGCTCCTTCTCAGTTCAGGGCTATATTTGCCAAATGAAAGTCAAGGTGAGGGCTACAAAAATCCGTCACTCACCAAAAAAATATATATGTATGTAAATACAGACTCTTGTGTGTATGTGTGTGTGTATAAACTCTGTGAACACACGCATACACAATCACATGATGATGATGATGATGATGAGGTTTAAAACTTGACTCTGTCTACACACAGTCAGTCCAGATTCACATGTATCATATCCAAATCCACCCATTTCCTCTTCAAGGAACACACAACACAGTCAAAAGGAAAGGGGAAAAAATTGTTGTATTTAGATTAACTCCCGTCACATTGCTTATTTACGGACTCCTGTCATTCTAACACGCTGAGACGACATGTCGCCAACTCTGTATGACAGTTGCAGGCCAACTTCATACAAGAATAACACACACACTGACAACATGTACGTTGTAGGTTGTAGTGTAGGCTAGGAAGGAAACAGTAACACCGTCACCCCAGTCACCAACAATTTTTTTTCCTTCTCCCTCTTTTCTCCTCAAACGCTTTTCTCAGATTATTTTAAATTTTGTAGACGACGACGACAACGTGAAAGACGACGAGGTTCTCTTCTGTATTCTCCGAGTGAGTTTAGATTAATAGGAGACCGTCGTGAGGAAGATGGGAGAAAATGTACAAATGTAAATTCACAAACACAGCACAACACCCTCTCCGAGGATCCACATGATCTTGATTCGTAAAATAAAAATTATGATGATGGTGATCAATGTGTTTTGTGCAGGCACAAAATGTAATGTGTAACAGCACTCAGCTGCTATTATATTTTTATTATTATTCCTCTATTATTGATCAAATATTATTTCACCTTCCTTTCTGCCACAATATCATCCTACCATCTCTCTTTCACCACCACACGATATCAATTTATTTATTGTCAGTCTGTGTGTACGTCATTATATAATAAATTTATATATATTATAGAGGTATATACACAGTCAGTCAGTTAAACAGTTCTCCCTTTTCTACACTCTTGCAATCAGTCCAAGGAGAGAGAGAGAGAGAATGAAGTCACTCCAATCTAATAAAGTACAAGTTACGAATGCTGGAGCATAATTGGAACGTTGTTTGCTAGTGCAACTTATCAAATGCATCATCTATCCGTGTATTTGTGTACAACAGCTGTATATAAATGTAATGCGTATGTACATACAATAATTTTTTTAAATGTACACACACGATAGACGAGAGAGAAAGAGACAGCTACGACTGCATTTAAATCTTCTGATACATTTACATAATATAGTCACAAAATTATGCTCAGCAACAGGGAAAAAAATTCGTCAAATTTTTACTCTCCTTTACTCTTCTTTTGATGGTAAAATAACTCTACACTCCAAACTTCAACACACTCTCGCACAAAATCCTCCCGTATGGTTCATGTTCATCTATCATGTAGAGATAGGTATACACAGGACACATTGTGCAAGCAATCATATTGTAATGAAGCTCAAGCCGCACACAAACACATTTCTACATTTCCCTCCTCTATGAGAGAGAAACATTTTGAGAGTAATCTTGACTTGAACTAGATAAAATGTTAAATGTTATATTGCATATATATATGTCACCCACCAACACACACACAAATGATTACCGACAACAAACACACGTCAATCCTTATTATGCAAATTTTGTGACGGACACTCTGGTCTCTGACTCCTCTTTTGTAGAGAGTGTGTAACTTGGAACTTAGAATGAATGGTCAAATACCGTCTCGATAGATAGGCGAGAGATAGAATGCAATGATTGATAGTCAAGGAGAGAGAGAGAGAGAGAACAAGAAGAAAGGAGGAGGATGTCAAGGAAATTGTATAAACTCCTTCTCCTTGTGTTATATAGCAATGTCTGTAAATTCAACTCAGCACTTAAAGTCTAATCGAACCAAATGTGTAATTTTCTGACCAAATACTCACACACAGTCCTCTCTCTCTCTTCCCACCCCTCACACTCCCTGAATATCTTTGCGGTGTCGGATTTTCCATGTGTGTGAGAGTGTATACGTGTGTGTGTGAGCGGTGTGTGTGTAGAAAACACGAGAGACGAAAGGATACAGGAAAAGAAAGTATGAACATCACCAAAAACGAAACTTGGAGCTGCTTTATCACTCTCTCCCTCTCTCCAAACTCACACACACAAGTGTAGCAAAGCCAGTCAGCATTACATTCCCTTCCCTCTCCATCCATATCCCATATTACTCTACGGCTATGGGGAGAAATGCACAAGCGCCTCGTTGTTCCTTCGATCCAATACGCACAGACTAAAGAGCCGACTAACATTCAGCGTCTTCCTCTCTTGTGCCGGTCGGTGTATTAAATCTTTTTCAGAGGGAGAGAACAGAACAGAAGGGAAGAAGGGAAGGGAAGAGAGAGAAAGAGGGTCCGGAGAAAAGACATAAAAGCAAAGGAAAAAAGAAGGAACAGACAAAGTCACAGGGAGAAAGGGAGAAAATTTTCTGTGTGTGCAAGAGAAACATGACCATGATCTATACCTACTACTACAAGAAGGGATCCATGAAAACGACTCACTGATACTCACAAAGGTCTCCCCTAAGGTAAAGGGGAGAAACAGGGATGAGCATGCCGCCCAGTCATGACTCCTCCAGAGTACCAGAACAGAGGACTTACATATTATTTGTCTCTCCTACCCTTGCCCTACTACTGCCGCATAAACTTGTACATAAATATCTCCAAACACTTTCCCAAATTGCTTCAAAATTAACATTTCTTTTTTCATTGTTAAAAAAATGCCAAGATTGTTATTATACATATGAAATAATATGAATGTATTCCACTCCACCACAATCAAACTCTCTCTCCCTTCTTTCTTTCTCCATACAAAATAAATTACTCTCGCAAGAACCACTCCATTCTCTTATATTATTGTGAAATAGGACCACCGTCTGTTTTGCGTCATCCAAAACCCCTGCCTTATATGTATTACATAGCTCGTCAGTCACCTACCTTATTACTATATATGTGTAGAATGTATAGACAATATAAATATGAAGAATCCAACTTGCCGCCGCCGTGTGCTCCCCCCCCCCCCCTCTCCTCTCCTTCCAGCTAAACTTTCTCAGGCTCGATAATAACAATCAAGACAACGAGGGAAATTACGTCCGTTTATTCAAACCTCAAGTCTCAAGTAGGACTCTTTGTATTGTCCCAATGCCACTCTGAATCTCTTCCTCTCTCATGGAAAGGAAAATGGAAGAAAAGAGAAAAGGAAAGGAAAGGTACGTGGAGTGGAGCTGAGGAGAAAAGCGAGAGAGAAAGGGAACAAATTAGAATTTCTTGATTCTTCCCTTGATAGAAACCATCAATAAATAATGTGAAAGTGTAAGAAAGCAAAAGTCCTTCAAAATGAGAGAGAGAAAGAGAGACCTGTATTCCTACATTCCATTTCAACAAGACAAAAAAAAACTCTCAATCTAGGCCAATTGAATTCAGTTGTACTTACACATAAGCCAATATAAAAGCTAAAGAGAGAGAGAGAGAGATTCACAGATACAAGATGGAACAAAATAGATATATACTGAAAATGTTGTGCGTGTGTGTTGCTTTTGGTCATCAATGCTACCCCTACAACTGTAATACACTAGTTCCTACTTCCCTACTACTCATCCTCTTTCTCTCTCTGTGTGTATAATGAAAACTGTATACATGTGTAATTTGATTCTGGATGAAAATCACGTTTTCAAGGACACTCACATCTCAAATAACTAACAGTCCTCTTTCTCTCCACACAAACATACATGACACATCAGAGTGCACAGCCCCTTCTTATTATTTGACGTTGACAAACTTTTCAAAGCATCATGTTTATCGACGAAAGTGTCCAGAATGTACAAGAACACCCACCCACCTTTACTTCACACCAGTAGATGTACATTACATGGATTTTTTTCACTATGCGCAACTAGCTTGTTGGTACGCATTTCTTTCCTTCCTCACTTTTCCCTTTCATAAAAAGACGACGAGCTTTCAACTGTATCTGAAAACTATAGGATATAGAAAGAGAGAGAGAGAGTCTCAGATTATTTTCTCTGCATCAGACACATCCGTCAACTACAACTCTTCATTATGATTTTCTTATAGAACAACCAAACAGGACTCAACTCTGAAAGAAAATGTACAGCCGAGAGAAGAACACACACAAATGATATTACAGAACGAAACTGTTTCAGCCCAAAACACACATATACTACTAGATATGAAGTGTAACTGAGGAGAGGGCTGTAACTATTATTTCATATGACTTTTACCTTCGGCATAACTTGAGCTCTTCCTCTTTATAAGTTGACAAGTTCTTCATTTACAATTCGCAAATGTCGCAGAGTACGGTTAAAAATTGTCCTAAACACACACACACACACACTTTCATTCCGCTGTGTCAATGGATGCCGAACAAAAAATCATATTTTTACAACTCCTCCAGTCTACATCCCTCTGAGCAATACATAATACATATATACCGAGATATGATCAAAACTTCAAAAGAAAAAAAATGAGAGACCTCTTCCCCCATTTACCCTTGTCCCATCATCTTGGAATATTGTACAAATTATTTTTAATTTCATAAAAATATCTTACCTATAGACTTCTTCTTCTTCTACTGGTAATTTAAATAATACAACTCTATGACATTCAAAAAAAGAAAGAAGAATAATTTGAAACATGATGATGATACACCCTTTCATTTTTCCTTTCAGAAAATTATCTACGAGTCTTTATACTCCTTTCTCTAGCTATACATTCCGAATTGCACATATATTTCGATTTCTACTCCTTGCTTTTCTCGACCCCTCATATCATCCTGGGTGTGTGTACTATCCATACATTTGGCAGTAAAGTGTCCATACATCTAACTGTATACCTCCACTCAAACCGCACAATTTAACACACAAAAAACTCTTGTGTGTGTGTGTGTGTTCGTGTTCGTGTTCAAATATGTGACACGGCTTTTCTCCGGAAAAAAATCTTCAACTACTTGGATCATCAAAGAAGGATATCATTATATAAATGAGAGTGAGAGAGAGAATGTTATAACGTTAGACAGATCTACGATTTGGTGGTAAAATACAACATTTATTTATCTTCTTTTCTCTCTCCTCTTTCAATAATCTACTCCTCACTTCCTCCTCCTTCCATATCATCTTCTTATATTGCTTATGACGCAAATCCGACGACTTTTCTCCACCGTCGAGTACCATAACATAGTAACAAATGCATTGGAAACGTACACATTCATTCACAAACATGTGTTCATACTGTAACCTTCAAACAGACATGAGAGTACTGTACGTACGTACTTCTACGCACACAGTACATTATGGACTGAACAGAATACAAGGAAGCTCAACATTAAATAAAGACTTTACTCACACACTCCCCTCACTCAACTACTCTCCCTACTTTTCATTTCAATTTCCTATTTACTAAAACCTGTACATAAAATGCCCACAATAAAAGTGTTTTTGAGAGTGTTAAACTAAGAGTGTTATAATTCCCCGTAGTGTACTCTCATCAACTATCCCAGCATCACTTTTACAATACACTCATTCACAAATGAATGTGATAGGTTAACCACGGACTATCAAGTTAGTTTTATACCTCTCCCACAAATACAATCCAAGCCCACTTTTACAAATATCCAATCATTATACTCATTATTACCCAAGGCATACACACACACTTGGGTCCATACACCAACATCAACTAGAGAACTGTGTAGTATGTGTATTCAACTGTTGAGTCTCACCATACACTGCATTAAGTATTTCCTATTTATCAAAAATATAATAAACTCTCTTAACTGACCCATCCTTCAAATTCCATTCCTTTCATATATTTCGCAGAAGATTCACTTTTTTCATTAAACCCCAACAAAATCATCTAAAATCTTTTTCTAATCACTCTTGACATACTTTCGGAATTGTCCCAACTTTCTCCTTGTCCTCTATGGACAATACGTACCGTCGTACAGAAATGCCAATAGTTTATCTTCATAACCTTGAAAACTGAGCACAGGGATTGAAATTTGGTGAAAGTGCAAAAAACCCTCCTTTCCATTATTTCTCTCTCTCTCTTATACAGTAGTACGTAACAAACTTTCCCTTACAAGGAAGGACGAGGGACAAGTAGAAAAGGGGGACAAAAAATAAGGAGGTCAATGAAAGTTGTGGATACTGTGTGTGTGTCTGTAAGTATCAATGTAATCTACTATGTATTGGTATGCATGTGAGTAGGATGACAGTACATTTGGATGATTGTAGAAAAGTTTTTGAGATGCAATGCAATGGTAGACACAATTGGAGAATTATGGAGGAAAAGCGGGTAAGAAATACACAAGAAGAATATGTACATTATGCACCCCTCAACCCATCCTAGTATATTTAATATAATCTGTATGCATTTTTCGGAGTGAGGAAAATACCAAAATATCATAATATGAGGAAACCACAAGTCCATGTCCAAGTTGAGTCCCCACCACCGCCGTCACCCTGCACAGACAAGTCACAATCTCCGACTGATGAGAGTGAGTGAGTGAGAGAGTTGGGACTGAGTGAGATACGAAAGAACCGGGAAAAAAGACAGGGAAGAGAGTGTTCCGTGTGAACCTTTCTTTTCTCTCTCCTTTCAGATGAATCCAGTGACGCTCGTATAATAATACAATAGATTGTGCAGCTGAGTCCGTGACAAAATGCCAAGGACAGGAACTTGGGATTTACTGGTTGAGGCAAGTGACTCTCTATGCAATGTATTGTAATCCACACACACACAAACATCTTCCTCCTCATCTACTACTACTCTCTTTAAGAAGGAAGGAAAAATAGACGTGCGAGGGTCTCACAGGTTTACAACAGCCCTTTATACACACACACTCTATGAGTTCATTCAATGTATACATGTATACACACATTTAGGAGAGAGAAAGAGAAAGAAAACACCCATAAATCTACAAAGTCGGGCTAGTACAACCAAACTTTTGAGAATTGTAATAGCTGTGCTTGTGCCTGCGATATATTCCACCCGTGTACCCCCAACACTACTAAATTGACCAAGTTTTTTTGCATAACCATTCAAAAGTACACACACAGAGGGGAGGAACCAACATGAAGTCAAAAAACCTGGATGACTTCCAACCAAAATCAAGTTGAAAGGATGTGCATAATAATATTGTAAAGATATGTTAAGAGAGAGAGAGAACCACATACAACAGTCTTCTACTTCTCTTGAGAGGAACAGTATATGTACGACACGAGAAAGCAAAATAGTACAAATACACACACAGCCTGCGAACTTTACCTTCCTCTACCTAGACTATCTTTCTCCCCTTCTTTTTCTTCATCACTCTTTTTTTACCACAGCTTGAACCGAGTCCAGCTAAAAATTAGCCCGTATAAATAAAAAAGAGAGAAGATATAGCGATAGCATAGCAATTGAGTTACATAAACCAATCTAGGTAGTACATCCGCTCTGAACAAGACATAACTTGCCAATAGTGTGTGTATATGTACTATGTGTGTGTCTTTGTGATGCTCCATCCTCAACATCTTTTTGATATCCATGGAGGAAGAGGAATGAGTCATTGCCAGGGTTTTTTCCCTCTAATCTTATTATTATTCCTTGGATGTATCCAATACCTAAATTGAAATGGATAGTTTTAACCTTGTCACTGTTGCCCTCGAGTCCTTAACCCGTTTTTCCATCCACTCCACTCTACTACTCTTTTCTCCAGAATAGATAGCAAGGATGACCAGTTAAATAATCAGGGATACACACAAACTTCAAACATTTCCTAACAAAATTCCAAAGACCCTAAAAATATTTCATATCGGACAGGAAGGAGGAGGAGAGGAGGGGATTGAGAAAAGTGTGGGAAAGTCCCTATCTATCCATTCAAATAATCGGGTATACAATCTGGAATCTAAATTCTAAAAATATTCTACACATATTTGCAGAGAACAAAACTTGGACAACTCGTCATAGTCATCCGAAGGAAATTAGTCATTTGTCTTCCTTCATTCCTTCAATTTTATAATCATCCAAAGTATAAAACACAATGTATTTATTTATACATACAATGTACAAAATAGCTTAATCAAAATACCAGACAGACAATGATATATTTTTCAAGTCGATCCTCAACAGCCTGTTCAGAACGTCCAACAAGAGTATTGCTTTTTTCCGTCTCATTTGCGCTGTTAGCCAGAGTAAATATAGGTCAATATGAAAAGCCTCACATTATGTGTGTGAAAGAAGAGAGAGGAAAGAGTTGTTGGAACAGAGGCACGGAAATTATGTAAAAATACATTGCACATTAAATCTACCTAATAATCTCCTTCATATATGGAATACATAATATGCATTACATATATTGGAGGATCATGGAGGGAAACAGAAAAAAGCATCTGGGATTCCGTACGAGAGCAACAAAAGAATCAGCATGGATGAATGTACAGTCAATTTTCCTCCATTTGTTCGCAGTGTAAAGACTGAAAGTCTGGCTAGGGAGAATGAGACAGAAAAAAAGAAAGAGAGAGAAAGAGAAAAAAACTAGCAGAGACTCGAACCATCTCAAGCGAGAACAACTCTCTTTCTCTACGTGTGTACTATGTAAACAAAAGAAAATATTCCATTCAACAATATCCCAAGAGATCTTCCCAACGGGTGGAGGAGAGAATTCATCTTCTATTTTTTACCTTCCCTCCTTCAAAATAATATTCTTCTCCTTTCCCTCTCACTACATGCAACATTTTAATATGATGATGCAAAGGAGATGCAAAGTAGATGAATTTGTCTCAACTGAGCCACTTGATTCTTGTTGGCGCTTTTTTAGTGCACGCAGGTATACACACACACACCTTAACCCTTCCTTCTTGCTTAAGGTGTGTTCACTGTGTTTCCTCAAAGGATGTACAATATTCGTCTGTTCAACTTTTTGAAATAGACGATCCTATAATTTCCCTTCCTTTTTCATATTACATGTTCATCAAAGGATCAACTTTTTTGATACAATTTCAACATGGGGAAACGATGCGTCACTCCCCATCATCGAACAACAGAGTACTAGAGAACATATTTCATCATCCCTTTGTTTCACCAAACAACAAAATTAAAAATTAAAATGTAGACCAATCTAACAACAAAAAAATAACAATAAGGGGAAAATTGTGACTAAAAAAAGACAAGACCAGCGGAGGAGGCTATCCTTTCGTTACTAGAATTAGTAGGGCAAAGTATACACTCCTCTAAAGCCTCTAAGCTATCTGTTGATTGACAACTTATTTCACAACTTCCAACTTGTTCCAGTAATTGAATTAGGGGAGATTATGGGTTGTTGTATGAGATTAATGAAATAGAACAAGTTGGGTGAGTATTGGAATGATCATTATGAATACAATTTAACACGTTACACAAATGCTTGCAAATTGTGATGCTCTATTATTAATGTTTTGAAGGCTTTTTTCCTTGCTCACGCTTCCATCCACATTTCTTGTAATTATATCTATAGACTCAAAAGAATCTGTCTGACAAGCAGGAAGCATAATGTGCTAATTCATTACATACCTATTTCGATGTCAGCTGATGAAATCGAGTTACTCGTAGATAAGCTGTCATCCGGCCATTTTTTCACTAGTAAAAACAACGACAGAACATCAATATATAGATAGATATATTTCATTAATAAGACCTACTAAGCATCATTGGTAGTTTGTGCTATACTAGTTAGCACCAAAAGAATAATATGAAAAAAGAACAATCTTTATGAAGACTATGATATATAATAAAAGGAAGAGCTGCCTTACTGGACCAATTAGAACTAGTTCTTCTATCCGGTCGAATTCTTTCCTTTAACTTCCGTAGCTTGTCATTGGCTTTATCTTTCTTGTGCACTGACCCCACACAGTTATCTTGCATTGATGACAAACAGTTACGATGAATGTTCAAGTTGCAACCTATAATAATAACACAGAGAAGAAACAGAGAGTGAGAAATTCTCAAATTTATTTATTTCATTATACCAAAAATAGGGGAGACACAGTCATAGCAAACCCAGTTTTATCTAGCTTTTTTCTTTGTTTATTGCCAAATTAGAAGATCAACAAGGCAGTTAACTTCACCGGAAAATATTAGGAACATTTTATGAGTCTCTCAGAGAGAAAAGAGTGAGACTCGGATGTCAAACTGCTTGACAACGACTCCCACACACTTGTCATTGTTACTTTTTACAGCTACTTTCACATTTTAAATGAAGTGTAATTGAGGTGAAAACATAACACTAATTGAATTCAACAAAATTCCTTCAGTACAACACTTAAAATAGGGAATCCCACAATCATGGTCCAGTCCTTTGTAAAGGAATGAACACAAATGATGAGGAAGCTAAAAAAGAAATCACCACATTTCTCATAATGAATGTTTTGTAAAGAAAAGTAGAATAGGTCAAATAATACACCAAATTCAACCATATTCCTTACAAGCACTTTCACTATTTCATAGAGAAATCTTCCAGCATTATTAACTATGACCACTCCTCAACACAAACGATTCTCCACACCTTTTTGGCCAGATCAATTCATGGCGTTTCAGTTAAATTCACAATGGAAATATTGTCACTCAAACTTAAGCTAAATAGTAAAAAAACGGTAAATAAAGAACCTTGACACGCGAATCCCTGTGGACCGACGCCCCAGAGTAATTTGCAGCAAATATTGCATTCAGTGTATGAATAATAGTATTGTGGCGTAAAGTGATGACCATTGAATGACACCTGGAACAAAAGGAAAAAATCAAATTTGTCAACATTAAGGACCCAATACACATGTACAAAGTGCAATTTAAAATGCTCACCTTTTTATTCTTGCTTAACAATTTATGCCTCATGGACTTTTCTTTCGAAACGAAGCTGCTGCATTTTTCTATCACAGAATTTGCTGAAGAATTTCTGACTCCAAATTGCTTTTGAACAACAGTGGCTCCTGCATTGACTATGGCTAAAGTACGATCATCTTGGTTTTTCTCCCAATCTTCACTGTAATTCAAAATCATTATAGAATGAATTAGTAATGAAATACGCGATCATTATACACATAAAATACAATCACTATCAAGCATAAATTTAATAACATCTTACTAGAGATGTTCTAGTCTTGGTAATAAATAATCGTAAACAATTCGCTGTTCCTTCACTTTATCATTAAGGCTTTGTTCGAGTTCACTATCAGGTGGGCCGAACATGGTCCCTAAAATATATGAAAAATAAATACAAGGCAAATAAAATTACAGAACATTACTAACTGGAATTGATGATTTCATAATCAAAATAACTTATTACCAAGACCAGCCTGAAAGTAAAAAAATTACATTGAATTAATTAACTTTCATAAATTAAATTATTTGCTACTTACAACAAATACTACATACTATTGCTCCGAATTAGTAAAACACAAACAAAACATACTTACAGTCATTTTGGTAGAAAATTCTTCTAGTTGCTTATTAATTTCTTCCTGCAATAAAACAAAATAAAATTAGTTTAGTTAATTATAATGACATATATTTACAATTTGCAAAGTAAACTTCAAGAATAAATCAGAGAGACTTACTTTGGCTTTATTTCTGGCTTTCCTGAACACCTGTATAAATCAGGAAACACAATACAATTTAGTACAAAATCGGGCAATTTTATAGAACAAAACATCTGAAAGCATGAGTCAAGTAAAAAAAATTGGAAAAGGAGTAAAACTAACAACAAAGAGGGAGTACAAAAGGTAATACTGTCTAGTACCTGGCTATAGATCATAAAGCTTTCACTACTCATGCCAACTTTACATTTGCGTTGATTCTTTCGATGCTAAGGGTCAAGGAAGGAGTTTGGAAAACAAAGCAAGGATGGTTAAATCCACAGGGGGAAGGATAGTAGAGGAAAAAACATGAAATTACAACAGAAGCAAATTGACCTCATCAACTACAACGTTCATACTCACCCTTCTCATCATTTCCTCTTTGTCACATTCGTTGACTAAACCATCATCAATCTCCTTGGCAATATTTTCATCCACATGAGGAACGAGAAGAGGCTGTAAAAAATATGTCCCAACATAAATTAAAAATATGAAGTGCGTGACAGTAAAAAACAGGATTGTAACCCTAAATAAATATGTACAAAGGGAAAATCAACTCACCGATCCAGGAGCTGTGAAAGTTGAATGAATCTCATACGCCCATCGTTTCATTTCTTTGATGTTTCCTTCATTTATGTAGAGCCCAGTTATGAGGTAAAAGAGCTAGCGTACAACAAAAATACACACCGAAATTAGTCACTTTAATGCTGGAATGGTAAATTAATGCAATAAATGACAACAACTACTAAGCAAAACGTACTTAATACATTTTACGAGCAAATTTTAAAGTATAATTAAAGTTGGATTTAAAATTATTTTTCTTACCAAACTACTGGGGTCACACCTATTGTCTATCACATAGTTCATGAACACGGCTAAGTGTGCGTTGTGCTCCAACAGTTTTGAAAGACTACTGTAATGGCCGAAACTCTAGAAAAGTACATTAGGGATAAATAAAGTCATTATACAAAATTAGTTTAGTCTCGTTGAAAATATTTGAGGAATTCTCTACAAAATCTTTTTTTACAGAATTAAGGCCGGCGTCCCGGGAAAACAAGCCATCGTCCTCTTCCATCGAAATTATGTCAACGCCAGTAAATTGATTTAGAGGACGACTTGCTAAGGCACTAGTCGCTAAAGTCTTTGTAGGTGAAAAGTCACTTGTTGAAAAATTTACCTGAGAGTTAGATTTTTTCGATGTTTCGATTAGGAACCACTATAATTTTTTCAACACATTCACTTGCGATATGTACTTGTACATAATGTCTACTTACGTTATTAAATGAATTATTTTCTTCGATAAAAACTCCACTCTCTGGATCATGTTTTCCGTAGGGTGGGGGTGGACTTCCTGGACAAGGATCTGCATTGAAATGAGATGAGTAAGAAACATTTTAAAACCACACATGGATATTTTTCATTTCAAATATCATTAAACCATTACTAATAAAAATACACAGTTATTAACGTTAAATGATGTTAGGAGAAATTTTGGTGCTTTGTAAAAAAAATACACTTATATTTAGTGCTGTAATCTATCAATGTTATCGCTTACCTGAAGGACTTAAACGATTTGATGAATCCAATGCGTCCCAACACTGCGTCCCAGAGCCACGTGACCGAGAGTTTAGGTCGCTAACGGAGTCCGATCGTCTTGAAGCTACGGATACAGAGCAACGATAGTAATATTAAGTCATGGGGGTTTTTTGATCATATTATTTTTATATTATAATGGTTTAGTATAGTGCACAGTAATATTCATAGACTTGCTTTCAATTGACTTTCCACCCAACAAAGCCTTGACACATTATTATTATACCCATAAGTTATTCCAGTACACAAACAGGAAAACAATGTTCGAATTTATTAACTTTTGTTTCCCATGGAACCACCCGATCCAAAAAAATATATGTAGCATTATGTAAAACATACACCTACACAAATAGAAAGAAGCCTTATTATGTACAGTATAACAGTATCGGCACATGAGAGCGTAGTTTAATATATAAAATAATAATTAATCATTAAAAATTCCTTGAATGAGATCAACGATTCTATCTCCTCATGTAATTTTACATCATACCATTATTATCTCGTTACTATATAAAGGAGGATAAACCCTTTACTACTGTGTGTGTGTGTGGATCCAGTCTCAAAGACAGTAAACTAATGTGCCTGCCGTCAATAAAAATTCAACATACTTAAACTAGGTAATTACTTACATAACTTATCATGACTAAGTACGAATTATTATACTCGAAAGAGTCGGGAAATTAAAAATTGCACGGAAAATTTAATACACAAATGCTACACAGCACTAATTCATTGAACTTGAACATAATTTCTGACAGATCATGACCTTCACACAAACACACCATACGCCTTCTTATTCCTTTGAATTTAGTCCATACTTTGCATGCCTAATGAAATTGTGTGTGTGTTCATTTCAGGTCATCCTACCACGGGCACATGAAAGGAATCTGTAGTATTCTGTAGGCGTGGAAAACATTTGCAATCATTTATAAAAAGCCCTTTGGGGCCTCACAGGAAAATCACACAAAAGAAAAGGGGACCCTTAGATAAATTGTCCATAGATGTTAACTTAGTTCCTCTTCACTACGCATCTAATATGTGACTATGGGATTACCATGCCTTACTTCGAATCCTTCAAAATAATAATAAACTTTACGTTATTTATTTCCAGGCCTCTCCTTTTCTTATCGTAATGTCCACAGTTTTTAGTACTAATTCTCACGACTTTTCATGCCATCATTTGCAAGTAAACATATTAAATAGACAAGTCTAAGAAATAAAAAAAGAAACCAAGGGTGGAGTTTAACGTTTGCTCCTCAAGTATTGCTTATTGTGCACACACATAATTCTAACTATGGTTATTCGACAAGGATAAATTTTTCAGAGTAGAGCTAATTTGTGAAATGGCAAATTATTGTGTAAAACATACCTTCAGCAGCTGCGTTCAAATTCAAGGCTTTTTGACAGGAGACAGGATCTGGGAAGAAAAGGGGACATGGAAATCAACATAAAAGTTATGAACCCATTTACATATACTTCTAGCATTCACACAAGTACAGCATACAGAACTAAGCAAACGTATTTACCTGGGCTTGATTTTGTGCGATGATGAGTTTGGGACTGTTGATGACTACTCAAGCCACTGTTAGGAGACTTATTTGCCACCTGAAATTTGAAATTAATTCATCACCTTTCAATTCACACCTTTAGCAACCCCATTTCATCGTAGTACTGTCAAGCACAAGAATTATACTTTTTGCCTATGTACCATACATGCCGACGGGGTAACCTCCGCCTACTTGATCCAACAGAGACTCCGTTAACCAACCCTGAAATTTTTATTTTTCCAGGGTTTGTAAGGCGGAGGATGACGGACCCTTTCGGCATGTACAGTTAACATTTTCATAATCGCAGTCAGTGATATTTGTTACCATAATGAATATATTGGATAATCGCAGCGTGTGTACACGCACATTTTTTGTGGACGCACAATCTCACATGTACACCAGAATGGATTCGAAGATGTAATAACTAATCTTTCGTGGGATATCGTCAGGTTACAACGAAATTGTGTTTCCACAGTAGTAGAGTATCTTTTTTTGACAGTAATAATATAATAATACTATAATAAATAATATTCCTAGTACGGAGGAAATAGGCAGGGAAAAACACTCATTAAAAACTATGAATCAAAATTTCATTGGAATTGTAAATAAAAGGGACAGTACATACGAAAGGTAGTCGTATTAGGTATAGTATAATTTATACTGTATAAAGTAGTAGTACACATAGTGAAGGAACCTAGGGGTGGCATGATTAACGTCATTAAAAAGTAAAAATAAAATTTTGAACGTGAAATGAAAACTGGAACTCAAGTCCATTCTACTCAAACATATTCTTAACTTGGCAGTGGAACGAAAAGCCGTCATGCAGAATGAATTTTTTTTCAGTAGGAAGAAAGTAAAAATATCAATGCACACATGCATTTCAAGAAGCATGCTGACAAACTTTTTGTGTTTATCTGTGTGTCGTCGTCGGTGTGTGTGTGTTTGTATTGTAACTTACATCATTGTTAGTAGATACATGATAACTTCTATGGCCAAGGCCAGCAGAAGACGTTGATTGGCTGTTAGGACTGTTTAGATTAACTGGTTGACCCAGACCCAACCCCAATGGATCGTGAATTGAGTAGCCGGGTGGATTCACAAGGATATTATCCGATGTGGAAAAGGATTGGGAGAATGAACGTGGAGGGAGAGGAGGTGGTGGGTCATTATGATCCCAGGATCTTGGGTATCCAGAAATTACAGAATGGACACTCAAAGGATTTCGATTTCTTTGACCAGACATGGCAGTAGGTACGTTCGATGATGGTAAAACTCCAGACACTCCGGATGGAGAATAATGTGTATGAAATGGAACTGAGTGGTGATTCTGAGGCACCACGCTGAATGGAACTGGACTGTGAAGCTGTTAATAAAAAGACCAAACCACCAAATACCATTCATTAGCCGCAAGAACAAGAACAACTACAAAGTTAAAAATAAAAATAAAATTATATTAAAAAAAATAAACCATTCCGAATGAAATCAAAAAAATTATTAATAATATTTGTACACACAACACCACAACAGTACAAAAAAGCTCAACAAAATATTTTTAAAAAACCATCCATATTTCCGTGGGTTATAGCTTTTTAAAGTTATAAAAAAGTCCAGTAAAAGTTGTTATTAACGAGTCAAGCGTTTAGTTGTCCGTCATCGGTATTAAATATTATTGAGAGAAAGAGAGTAGACCAAATCCTTTGTTGTTCCACAACCAAGTATTAAAAAAATGAATCCTCCTCCAAAATTTACATATTGTAGTGCAATGAGAGCAGTAAGTAGTAAAAAGAATTCTTGTTTGTTAAAGGTTACACTTAGAAGGCAAGGACAAACTAGAATAAAAAATAATATTTAGCTTCAAAATGCAGTTTTTGAACAAGGACACATAAATACACACCACATACACACGTTAACAGTTCATGTTCATGAGATGGTAAGATCTCATACATGCGATTTTGTCCTCCGAGTGAGTCAAAAAAAAATTTTTTCATTCAGGATCTTTATAAAATTTACTCTGAGAAAGAGAGAGAGATAGAAAGGTTATTTTTGACTGGATCTCAAAGTTACATCGACCAGCGACTGCGTTCAAAAGGAAAAAAATTGACTACGAACAATAAATAGAATAATAATATTTTTCATTAAGAAAGTCTTTTTGAACCAAGATGTTGATGATCTTAAATACAATAACATATTCACCTGCGTGAATACACGGATTCATGAATAAGCTGCGTAGACGTCACTGATTAGAGTTTCCGTTAAATTCATTGCATCTCATATCTGTCTACAATATTTTTCTTAAAGAAAAACTACTACTGTGACTTCTTCATCGTGATCCACACAGTTTCTTCTCCCGCCTCTCAAGTCTAATACACTACTAATTTTTTTGAGTCACTACTCACTACATAAACAACGTATAAGTGTCTCCCTATAGCTTCTTATACTAGCTGACAAAAAAATGGCAAGAGAGTATTTTTAAAATCAAAACTACATCTTCTCCTCTCTCTCTAGGAGTACATGTGTTATAATATTAAGCATGCACACACAAGATCTATACATTTGCTCGACTCACAGATGTTTTGAGCGAAAATGGGAAATACGAACACACAGAGTTATATCTTCATCGTGCAAATTACACAAATGTGCAGAGATGTAGGTTATTTTGGTAGCATACTACTATTACTAGACACTTATAGTCGGACTGTTGTTGTACAAAATAAAAGAAGATACAGATGTAGAGAATATCAAAATGGAGAGAGAGGGAGAGGAAAATATTGTACGATTTTTATCATGTAAAGTTGAGAGTAAACATCGTTTAAAAGATCACATGGAATACTTAGAATTAAAATAACGGGATTTTAATTCCAATTCCGTATTTCTGTCAGTACATATGGGGGAAATGAGGTTTTTTGATGTAGTAAGTCGGAAGTCTCTCGCCTATAAAATGTGTTATACACAGTGCGAATTTCACACCAAGTATTTGCGAAAATAAGTTTCAAGTAATGTACATAGAAAAGAAGAAAGAGGAGGTATTTAGAGCCGCATGTCTTGAGTATCATTGAGTTTATGAGTTTAAGCTCCGCAAAGTAGTCGCTGAAATTTATGAAAACGTTAGTTTGTCCTGAAGAAGAAGAAGGAGGTCTAGGAGCGTCTAGAAGCAACCCAATATCGGATCAAATAGAGAAAGAGAGAGTGAAAAAAAAATGATGAAAATTAGAGCAGCACAAGTCAAAGTCAATGGTTGTGTACGTGAGAGGAACATAAACATGATCATCGTACTGCACGTTAAAGTGGTTGTAGTAAGATATTCCTCAAAATCATAAATACTGATTAAGGATGACAGTACAACACACGCAGTCAATTTTTTTGCGTACCACATATTTACATTTCATATACTTATATGACTAACTAACTTAGTAAAGGATACCCATCCATATTTTAGGTATTGGCACTACATACATATTTGGTACATGTTCACACTTGAAATTAAAATTCACGAATCCATGAATACAGAGTACATACACATACCTAATAGATAGATCTTTTTGTCAGAGAAATTTTTTCCATAAAAAAATTTGAAGAATCTCAATTATATGTAGGCCTAATCTATCTTATATTTTCGATAATATCAACATTCTTATTTTTTCTAGTAGCACTTGAATAATAAATGGAATAATTCTTACTTGTAAGTTTGGGGAACTCTGTCGAAAAGCTTTCATATTCATTTTAATGTCTTCCAATCTTTGTTTCGCCTTCTCAAAGTCCATAAAGTCTTTAGGATGTTGGGATAGTGTAAACTTTTCCAAGAGCTTGTCAGCATCTGCTGCTGCCTCATCACGCATTGCCTGGAGCATTCTCCATTTGGAACACTGCATTTGCACTTGGACATCATGCTGGAGAGAAAGGAAAAAATTAAAAATATTTAGACTGACCCACAGAAACCAAAATTCTTATATATACAACTTCTCACACATTTATAATGCTTTTTTTTCAAAAAAAAATGTCCTCATTTACATTTGCTGGAAGAGGTGCTGTGACTCGTTCATGAGGTGTTTGTAAATGATGTGACCTACTATTCCCAGTCATACCAGGCATGGTTATAAGGTCCGCTGGTCTCACTGTGAGTGTAACATAAGCACCCGCGGATCTTACTGCAAATTAGAAATTATTTTAACATATTTATAATCCATGTGTAAAATTGGTTAGTCATTCCCAAGTCACTCATATATTTCTTATCAGTGTACAACATAAAAAGTTGTAGTTTTGGATCAGATCAATTAGAATGTACGAGTTGTATTGTAACTCTGCTAAACTTTTTAGGTAGTGGAATTTTAAACAGATGTAAATGACCGATTGACATCATCATCATTTTTTCCTTCACGGCAATTAGTGGATACTTTAAGAAAAGTAAGAGGAAATACTGTATCCATAATTAAACGTACACTGAATGTCATTTTGAGACTGGAGTCTGTTTATGTGAACCAGAATTATTGATCCATCAAATTTCTTTTTAAAAACACATTGCCACAAATTGCATATTTGTTTGTCTACAAGGTCAATATAAAGAGTAGATTGTAAAATGTCATTTCAACATGTGTGGTCTTTTTGGTATTATTTTGGTGTATTGAACGTAAATTTTTGTGAGGGATAATCACATTCATCAAAGTATACAATACATTACAGACACTTACTTATTATGCAATTAGTCGAGTCTTAATTTTTTTATTCTCTAATGCTGACATTAAATTAAAACATTTACTTGTTCTGTCATAAATCGTGTGTTTGGTAGTACTTAGAGTCATTGTCATCAGTATCATTTAATTCGCAGTAGATACAATTTTAGTTTCTGTTATTCCCGTGGTTTTGTTTTTTGGGTTAGTAGTTGTTAGTAGATTCTTTTTATTGTGTTGAAGACTTACTAAGTTCCACAACTTCGGTATGATTCAGATGGTCCACCAAAGCTCCATTAACTTTGATAATTATATCCCCTTCTTTGATGCCTGCTAGATCTGCAGCACCTCCCCGCTTAATTGTTTGAACTGCGACAGGATTCTAAGGAAATTAATTAAAATTAAAATAGCATCGTTTCATAAAATGATATATAAAATGTTTGTCAATCGAACCGCTTATTGAACGAATCAATAAACGAGCGCTCATTTCTGTGTGGCTATATCTTTTGGGAAATTTTTGACGACGACGATGAAACAAATTGACAATCTGGTGTGCCGAGTGATCAAGAAGATTTACAGAAAGTTGTAGTAGTAGTAGGTAGTTTGTCTAATTTGTAAATTGTAGTAAAGTTTGTCAGACTGTAAAAACAATCGTCAATGTAATAATTGTCCAGAAAATGACTCCCACTGATTAATCATGTAAGGCTGTAAAAGAAGATTCCCTCATGATCTTTTAAATTATTCAGACAAATAGGAAAAGTACTTTAGTTGAATTACCCTCAAATGTATAAAACGGGTCGAATATATATATTTGGAAAAAAGGGCTTCCACGGAAGGAATACTATAGTAATATCAATTTTGCAGACAAAAAAGGAGTTTACAGGTACTTAATTAAATTGATAACTGATTCTATTTTGAACAGTACGACATGCATACTGTTTACAATCACATTTTTCAAATTATTTCTGTTCGGATCGAAGTTAATTTTATTGTACCTCTTCAATAATCGTATCAATCTTGAGGTTTCTTCATAATCTGCCTGTGTTGACTTTTTTTTATTGCAATCATTGAATGTTACCACTATTGACTACTTGTCAGATCATAAAAGTACAAATTGTTAACAAATTGCGTAAAATGTTCAAGATATTTGTATGAAAAGAGAGAGAGAGAGAGTTTGTGAGTCAAAGTAAAAAAAAAGAGTAAATTAAAAATTTGGTTAGTTCGAAAAAAACACAACTTATATGAGTCATATACTTACATCCCCAGAAACTGTCAATCCGTACCCTGAACTCTCATCTTTGTGAACAATGTACGCCCGTGTTTGTCTCCAATACGGATCCATGTTATCGTTTTTACCCTGTCATTATAGTTATGAACATGTAAATTTTTTGACAAAGTTGTACTTGATAAAAAAAAACAAGGAGAAGAAGAAAAATGTTTAGACAAATAATAATACTGTCAATCAACAACAACAATACAGTATATAAACTTAAATTAATTGATAAAAGATTTGTACAAGAAATAAAGTAAATCAAAGAAATGAAACTCAAGAGAAAAAAAAACTTACTAGGATTTGGTTTTTATAGGAAGTGAAAAAAAAACCAAAATAAAAAAAAAACAATTTTTTGTCTGTCGTCGAGACGGGTCGTTTCAAAATAAAAACAATTACATGAGAAATACACCTGTTGCTCTCTCTCTTTCACTTTAAGACCACATAATGGAAGCACTTTATGTTCTTTATTATTTTACAAATAATAAAGGAGTCATGATCACAATTAAACGAAATGCGTCAAAACTTTTTTGACTGCTGAATACATTCACTCTCCTCGAAAGTCTTCCCAATCCTCTCTGCATTTACATTTTCTTGAATTATGTCTCTCTACTGTACATGTATGTACATATGTTTTTCCACTAGTATCCCATCCGCACACTGAGAGTCACTAGTAGATTCAAAGTCTTTGAATCAAAGACCGAGACTAATTTTGAATTAAAATTAATTCTGTCAAATTATTACACTACCGACCAGCATATTTTATTATTATTACACAGTCTCAAGGTGACCAAATCCTCTCTCTCCGAATCTGACTCATACAACATACAAAGTATTGACTAGAGGAGGAGGAGGAAGATGTGTGTTTGTTTAAGTAACTCCTTTGTTCCAAAATATTAGAAGACCTTTGTTAAACTATTTTTTTGTCATTTAAAAGAATACATGCTATATAATTATATGAATAAAACTTCATAATATGTGTGGTACGGAACAGCGATTGATTCATTTTCAATTATTACCATTTTTAGTCCATGATCCCTTAGTCTGGTGAATCATATTTCAAAGGGGAAAACTAAGTCTTGTCATTCGTTTTGAGAGAGAGAGACAAAGAAATTTAATATCAATTTTGGTGTGTGCGTGTGTGTAAAGCCATTATGTATTATTATGGGATGAAATGACAGGGAAATTCATTTGACTACTGTCTATCGTCGATCCAATATATAATGTACTTGTGATCGATATATGTACGTGTGTGCAGTAGAATATATTGCCAGTCAACTAAGTTTTTACCTTTATTAGCGTGTGTCTTTTCCTTTGAGAGATTCAGTTGTGGTCCGGAGCTGGAGAGCCGAGAACACCAAAATATTCACAAGTAGTTGTCTCTCTCTCTCTCTACACAGTCAACAATAGGAAAACTCAGTCTTTTTACTGTTATTATTAAGGCAATAATTTTGTTATTCGGTACTTTAGAAAAGAGAATTTGTTTACATCCCAACACTGCCCGGGCTTTTCCACTTGGATCGGTTCAAATTTTTTTTGTTCCCCAGAAACAAATACCCGAGTAGGTAGTCCAAGTGCCCGAACACATACACATTCGTGTATATATGTGTGTATATTCTTTTTGTGACCCACATTCTGCCACTAATCCTAAAATCATCATCATTTAAAAATAGGGACTGGAAAAATCAGTGCAACAAAATTTTACCTTTATATTTTTCTAACATAACTTTATTTAACCACCTTAGTATTTTTGTGTGTGTATCTAAGGTGGTGGAGTTAACTCCATCAACATATTGAGTTAATTGCTGAGTTCCAGTGACCCAAACAAAAGTTACTCTTGGAGTCATCAATTTTGAAGACATATTTTTCCCTTTTAAATGATCTTAATTTCAATTCCCTTTTCATATTATTATTGAAACTGCAAGTCTTTAACTAAGTCAAACGACAATCAATCAACATGCCTGCTTACGGGAAACATGGTCCTTTAATTGGGGCCATGGACCAAGGAACATCAAGTTCCAGATTTTTGGTAATTTTAAAAAAAACAATTTTATTATTATACAAGTACTGCAAATATTTTTGTCATTCTTCTTTAACTAACTATATATTTAGCAGTAGAGTGTGTATTTAATCTGTTTGTTTTCGTCCACATAATTTATTATATTCCCAACTTTGCATGTCTCAAGGATTCTTTTTCAATTCAACCTTTTTCCCTGAACATCATCATCCTCAAAATTATCTATAATTATTTTAATTTGGATCCTCATGTTACCTCCTTCGTCTAAACAATTTCCCTCATTGAATGGAAAAGTTTCTCGTGTGTGAGTGTGTGTGTACCGGCTCTTCATCAAAAGTATATTGTTACCACTTATATAATATAATCAACCAGAATAGTCAAACAAACAAAAACACATATGGGAGACAATAGTTTTTCTTTATCTAAGAGTGCAATTTCAATTGCAATCATTCAATTTTAATTACTCCTCACCAGTGCTATTATTTTTGCACACACACGCACACACACACACACTGTTAAATATTTACATAAATACATGCGACGAAACTTTTGAATGTGTCCTTCACATTGAAACCACGAGTATATCTTTTTTTAATAGAGATAGATTAATGTTGTATACTCCACTTGCATTTCATATTGAATCCAATTTTTTCAACATTTTTTATCCAGTCTTGCGACATCATACACACGTTCAAATCAGAGAGAGAGAGAACACGAGAGTTTAACAATGATAGAGGAAGAGTAGCGTGTAATCAAAATATTTTTATAGCCGGCGAATGGGGGAAGGTAAGCTCGCACACCCAAGAATCAGCATCTTTTACCCAATCAGAATCTGCACGTTCAGACGAATTTTTTGCGTGTGTATGTGTGTTTGTGATTAAACCCCCACAGTTGAAACCAGTTACTTAATGCTCATACATACAGAATGTACAAAAGCGAGAGAGAGAGAGAGATATGAGTGAGGTACTCTTGATAGACTTGAATCCAGTTGATTTTGATAGCGGCTTTCTGTATAATCTAAATAGTAAATTGTACATATCATTGACTAAGGGTAAGGACAAAAAGAATCCTGATATTCAATGCAGCAACTTTTTTTAACAGTTGTATGTATGTATCATCGTGTGTGTATCATTCTAAACCATAATTTGCAATATATAGGCACAAACAAACACGTTGTGTGTTGTTTATCTGACACTTGATGAACCTCACTCACAGGAGGCGGGGATAGGTTTTAATAAAATTCTTCTTCAGCATGTGGAGAATGGATTTATCAAAATTGTTGACAGTGGTACAATTGAAAGGGGACAAGTGTACCATGTATGTATGTACATCTTTTAACTATAATATTTTCTATTGCACCCAACCATTTAGTTTAAGTTGCATCTTCTCTATATTATATAAAACATGTTTTAGTGTATGAACCATTTGTTCTGTGTAAATACAAGTAACTGTCGATACTACTGGGTACTACTATCAAGTTGTTGTTGTTGTTTGATCATTTTTTATCAATACAGTATTTTTCCTTGTTTTTGCTTGTAAAACCTACATTTTTTACTCCAACCTGATTGGGAGTGGAGAGATGATTGAGTATTTTTTATTAAATTATGACTACTTGTCGTCGACATCACTAATGAACCTTTGGGTTTACTAGTAAATGGTTTAATTTGTCATCTCATTGAAGGATTTAGTAGAATGTGTATTTTTAAATTCTCGAGAATTTTTTGTATTGTTTGATTGTACAACGCAGAAAATGTCAACAACAGCTCACCCAACGAGTCATTTGAATTCAACAACCTTTTGTTGTATTTTCAGTGACATTAATTGCATTGACGTAGGCAGAATATCCTAGTAACTACTAGTGCTGAGGTAGGTTCAGCTAGATGGATTTATTTAATCGATTAGAGATTTATATTTTATTAATATGTACAACACAGAGAGAGAGAGTGTGTGTGTGTGTGTGAATGAGAGTGGAACGGATATGTTAGTCTGGAAGCAAAGTCCAAAGGCATTCTGCGAACGGAATTGTTTGATATTTATGTACACTGTAGGCTGAAAATTTAATCATCAAAAGTATCCATTCATCCTTACGTAATAACAATAATAATACAACTATTTGAAAAATTCTTTTGGTCTACTATAAATGTTCATAGGTGTACAATAAATACTACAATAGAAGCTCATTGTGTGTTAGGATTATGACTTGGAAGATAGTCATGAAATACGACAGGACTTACTTTATATAAGTACCTATATACCCACACACACTCAAATGTAATTACAGTGTAAACGATGCTGAGAGTGCGGGTGATGAGAATCTAATAGTAATATCCATCCCGTACCTAACATATTTGAGCTGTAATTTGGCTGAAATCATCAAACGGTAGACTTGTGTGTGTGACAACATGCCGAGTGACCAAAGTTCTTTTACGTAAGTCACAATATGATAATTTGCAATGCAATGTATCGTATGAGGGGATAGATCATGTTTGAGATTACGGTAGTCGACGAGCTGTCCCTTTAGATTTTGATTATCAAATAATATAGTACTTATGTATTTTCTTGAGAGAATCTTTTTTCTAAAATAAAAAATCAGATGAGTAATCACTGACTACTCTGTCTTCGTTGAGCAGTTTAACTACAGCAGCAGGAAATGTCTGATAAATAAAATGACCGATTGATTAAACTGCACGAGCATGAGTTGAAATAAATATTGTAAATTCATTGAATGTTATCTTGTAGTAACAGGAGGAGTCATCAAAACAAAAACACAAACTACTACAAATCTCAAGATATAGTTAAAGTTAAAAAATCATTCAATCATAGTGGTAAATGTACAAGAAAGAGAGAGAAACAGAACGAGAAAATATATTAACTTTTCTCTTCTTAATGGCTCGGTTACATAAAAGACTCGTATTCACATTGAACTTACGCAAGTTCCTTGTATATCTATAGGTACTATGTGTGTGAATGTAACATTTGTGCGTGTCTATATTGGAGCTGGTTATAGAAATGCAGGAGGAGTGTGTGATCTCCCCGAGATAACTTTGACGAGACAGGTCAATCGTATTTCTTGACTTGACATCAGGTACTATAAATATATATAGTGTATACATATACACCTAATAGGACCTCTTTCTCTACTATGTAGTAGACAGTAGAAATATGGTTATATTGAAGACCTAATGGTAGTATTTGTGAAGGACTTTGGCCCCATAAGTTTCAGTCCCATTGAATGTATGACATTTAGCAAAATGTCACTCTTTCTTAGTTAAACTGGTGTGTGTGTGTGGTGTGTTAACTGAGAAAAAGGAGATATATCGACTTTCCCTCCCACTGTGTACTATTCTATCTTTATCCTTTCATTTTATGTGTTAGACCATTCCAACATTACACTACCCCTGATGTTATTCATGTGCGTATGTGTACATGTGATGTGTCTAGAGGTTGATGAGTGTCGTCAAAGCAAATTGTACTGAAAATCCAAACATCTACAAATATTACAACTTTTAGCCCAAACGTACCTAGAATCCTTATTTAGTTTCGTAATTGACTGTTAGATATATATATATACTATATATATATAACTTTGGGTGGGTAGATATTTAAAGGGGAGTACATTCATACTCAAATCTATAAATGAATGGATTAAGGAGTAGATAAAATAGATACATTGCATACCAGTGGAGAAGTTGTGTAGACAACTTGACTATGAATTACATAGCACCTATCAATTATCAATTGTATTTAAAATGGGAAATGGAATGATATGGGTGAAGGTGAAGGATCCCACCAACTTTGACAATGAGTAAAATTACGGACATGGATGGGTGAATGTGAGGAATAAATGAACGAAAAGTACGTCCATGAAGGACGTCAAAGAGTCTCAGGAAAAATTATGTACATTCATTTTCCAGAAGCTCATCATGCGGTTATCAATTTTGACAGGTGCGATTGGTGAAAACAGTTCGTTTAATTATTCACGAGAATGTACTTCGTGTTCATCCTTTTTTTTCCTCCTCTCAATTCTGCCAAGAGTGTATTTGTGTGTGTGTGTACTGTACATGACATATAGAGTGTACTTGAACAATTGACAGGTTGACATAAACTCGTGGGAAGTGTATGAAAGTATTTAATGATCTGATCACACACACACACGCTCACTTACTCACTCCCACTCTTCATTTCTGATTTTGCTTCTCCTTCATACTAACATACATAATATGGAAAAGGTGTCTCAACTATGGATTCTTATGAGTCGAGTTTGGACTCACTCCACTCGTATTCGCTTCAACTCGTATGGAAGCGAGTTGGAAATGACTCGACTCGTTTCAACTCGCTTCCAAACGAGTCGAGTTGAATTCAACTCGCTTCAAAGCGAGTTGACTCGATATTCTTTTTTCGTCACACACACACATGAAACAGGAACAGGAAATGCAACACAAAATATTTAGTTAATATAGATTGTACCAAAAACTGTGAACAACAAAATATAATATTCAGATTTATAATGCCATCACTTCATTAATAATTTTCTATTCATTAGATTATGGGTTTAAAACTTTAATTATGTAAAGGACGTGGAATCATAATATGATTTATATTTACGAGATTGGGTGTTATTCTCCCGAGGTTTTCATATTGAGATTTCATTGTTTTTTTTGGGTCTTTGTGCTTTTATTGTAGGACTGTCAGTTTCAAGGGATGATTTAATTAATTAGTCCTTTTCTTTTGAAAACTTATAAAATATGAAAACTTTTTTATCTTTGGTATTACAGGTGTACCTCTGCTAGGGGTACTTAAATTAATAAAAAGGTTTTGTTGAATTTTTTCAAAAAAATATGTCGACATAACCTTATTATGAGCCAAAATTAAAAATGGAATAATAATAAAAAAAATAAATATGCTGGTGAAAAGGACTATCATGTTCCAAAATGTTTTATTCAAATTAGAGTGACCTAATTTTATTTTTAAAATATCATATGATATAACGTGTTTCAATGTAACAAAAATTAAATATGCCCCATTCAGTTTCATATCCTGAGCACATTGCAGAAGCTGAGACATACAATTTATTATTGATCAAATTACAAACCAATAACTACAGTACTAACAAAGACAAATGAACAAAATCACTTTAATGAATAAAAAATCATTCAGTGTAAGCACACTATAACTTGAAATAAAAATTATTTACGTGGGCACTGCCACCACAGCTTTAAGCACATACATGTGGAAATTGATTCTGGATGAAGTGCACAACAAGTGGGAATCACAAGGTCAGTGCCAGATGAAAAATCTCGTTCAATGCACACTTGTGAACTTTGGACTCCCAGGTAGTCTCTTGCCATTCGAGAAAGTCTCTTATAATCATTTTCATTCACTTTCCACCAATCAAGAGGGTTGATATTGATCGAGGGCAATTTTTCTCCTAGATATCGTTGAATTTCGTCAGAATTGTCGACTTTCCTTCTTTTATTAAGATGCTCCAAGAATCCTGACTCTTGTTGCATTGGGGATGGAGTTGACTCTTCCATATAATTATCCTTGTAAAGTTTGGTAACCAAGTTTTTGATTTTATTGAGATCCCTTGAACTGTAATTCTGCTCCTTGAAGTAGACAGTGGGTTTGTATTCGACAAGCTTTGGACGTCCAATGGTAACGGCATTAGCCAGCACATCGTCATCTTGAGTCTGAATAAATGTTTGCATTTCTGACAGCAGCCCATCAAATAATTGAACATAATTGGCGATTGAAACATTCTGTAATGAGGAAAAGAATTTTGTAGCATAGTCAAACTTTTTGAGTAACAAAGTGAGAAGGCTGAGTTTGTCCCACTCAATTTCGCTGACGCCAAATTTCTTCATTCCTTTAAAGTTACTACACATTGACTGCATAGGTTTTTTCAACTACTCGGCTGTTTCTATCATATGATACGTAGAATTCTATCGGGTCTTCACATCTATAATGGGCCTCAAAAATTTGACTTTATGAAATGCACAATAGTTTTTGAATTTAGTCATCATTTTTGGAGATTTCCTAATTTTGACCACAACAGACCGAATTTTCCCTGTAATTGAGTTTACGTTGGGAGTGTACTCTTCTGTCACCCTCTCCTCCTCTTCCTCCTCCCCCTCCTCCTCCTCTTCTTCTTTTTCATCGGCATTAACTTCGTTATTTGCATTCACCCCGTCCCCACAACCACCACCTCTTCCGGTTCCTCATCTTCGGAGATTTCAAGAGACTCATTTATAACAATGATTCCCTCTTCACCTGGTAAATCAATAGCTGTGACTTTCAATGATGTTAGTATGGCTTGTGCCGACAAGTTCAAAATATGAGCCATACATCGAATTCTATTTGAGGTGTCAGAGATTTGACTTTCTTCTTCAATTGAAAAAAAATCCATGAGTGTGTCATTGCTGGCAGCATTGTCCATTGTAATACCTAAAATTTTGTCCAATTTGATTCCACACGTATTAAGAGCAGACATCAAAACTTTTTCAAGATTTTGTCCAGTATGTGAATTTGACACATTTTCAAACCCAATCAAAGCGTTGCCTTGAGTCCAGTCAGAATTTATCCAATGACCCCTCACGGCTATGAAAGAGCATGTGTTTTTGGATGTCCAACAGTCACTGGTAAGTGAAATCTTGCTAGCTACATTCTGTAATCAAATAATATATAAATAAAGTTGTTCAGTCACATATAATTAATAAAAACATATTGTCTGACTGATTCATTTTCACCTACTGTGATAAAATTACGATAAACTAAAGAATTTTACAAAATTGTTAACATATATTTACAAAGATTATTTGTAAAATAATTATATGCTACAATTTGTACATCCTCGGGGAGTTTTGTGTGTACCTTAAGCTGATTTCTAAGTTTATCCAACTCTTCATTGTACATATCCAGCACATCTTTCTTGACTGTGTCATTTGATATAACTTTTGCTGCAGGATTTAAGCAATTGACAACCGCAACACAAGACGGTTGCTCAGGCTCCGTAAATGGTTGTTGAGAAATAACAACCCATTTAACCAAAGCCTCTCTAATGACCCTCTGTGAGAATACCTGCAATTTAATTTAGTAAAAGAACAAAAATATCGTGGGTATTCCTGTCTAGTACTATTGTTAGTAAAAAAATACAAAAGGTATTTTTCAAACTACCAACTTACAAATGCAATATCACTGTTGGTGTGATCCTGTGTGCCAATTTTGTCCAAGTGTTTAGTATATAGGTGATTTTTCAAATTGGTGGTACTTCCAGACGTCATGGAATAGGTCCCGGTCAAATATTTCAAAAATGTGTTTTGTTTAAGAAACTAAACAATGAGTGACATTAAAGAAGAGCTTGATATAACATTCAAATTTTTTTGAACATTAATCAATTTGTAATTTGACACGACTTACTTCAAACAATGTTTACATTCGGAGACTTTCTTTCGTTTCACAGGATCTTCCACAATAATAAAATGCTCCCAAACTTCACTCCTTTTCCTAGATTTTTTTTGAGAATTTTCAGAAGTGTCGTCATCATTACTCACTGAGGAACATGAACTAGGATTCCCATTGATATTCTATTGTGGAGAATCCAATTTCATGGGAACCTAGTTACAATGTACTTTTTAAAAATCCAATGTACATTACACACAAACGCTAATTCATTCTAGAGTAAAGTTTAGTCTTGGAAAGTTTTGTATTTACCTACAAATTGTGGTCCGCAACTTACAAGGTGTAAGTTACAATGCAGAAGCACACTTGTCAAGATAAAATGAAATTTTGTGCGAAATCTGACCAAAGATTTTTTTCTTTCTCGACTTGAATTTGTCCGCGTCATACACTTTATGGCATTTTCTAATGCTCAATGAAATCAAATTTATTTTTGGAAACTCTTTTTTACTAATTCTGCATGGCAATATGTTACTGTGTACAAAGTTATTTAAAAATGCAGTTAAAAACCAACAAACAAGTTTAAAACTTACAAGAACCATTATTATATGAAAAGTCTACTAGATGGTAAACTCTCAAGACATGAATAATCTGAAATTGTCGACAAAAAGTTCTTTGATTTTAACAGGGGAGATTAAAAAGATGAATAGAATAGTAGTCTGTAATACATGCCAATCATATAACAGAAGGACAATTAATTGGCGTGGGTGCATTTTCTGTCTCACTAAAAAATATTTTACCAAACCAAGGTTTTTTTTACCAAAAA